>SGPK01000072.1:0-70454 GCA_004802695.1 Phellinidium pouzarii
TATGTATCCTTATTCCGAGCTCTATATTTTTAATTTTGTGTTTTCGAAAGTGAGCTGTTATAATGATAAAAAATNGGGGGGTGACGTGCCACTTACTATGCCTACGGTTGGTCACAACACTACACTCAGCCACAAACCATGTCTACCAGAAGACGAATTGGTGTCAGCACAGCGACGACCGAGGCCGCGCGGCGGCAGTTAATGCAGCCCGTGCCATGTTGGGAAAAAGTCTGGGCTACACCTGAGGACGCTCTGCCGAATTCAACGTTGAAAGTATTCAAGTGGGTGAAGACGGACAGAAAGCAGGTAACCAATAGGCCACTCGTCGCAGCACTCAGTTTCCGAATAACCCACCGTTCTTATATATACAACAGAGTTTCAGTGATGAAGAGGAGGAGCCTGATCTAGAGCCTCTAGCACCTCTGCCGGACTTGGAGCCTGAGACCAACGAGGGCGACGATGATATGGAGCAGGACGACCAAACCATTTCCGCCGTGCCTGACATCGCCTCCAGAGCTGTCTCCGAGCCTGTTACTGCACCTCAAGAGTCCGAAGAAGCGACTCCTGCTCTTTCAAAACCCCACCCTCTATCAATGTCGCTCATTCCTGACTCGCCGACGCCCGCGCCAGACCTCGACGATCCCAGCTTGGACACGCCAGGCCTCAAACCTCTCGACTCGAATCTCGACGTGTCGTCTTCACTCGACGACGTGGCTGGAACGTCACTGCAGGTGCCTCCGGAGCTGAGCGGCGACATCGGGATGGTAGACTTGGATATAACACAATTGGGACCCGATGGAACGCAGTTCGAAAGTGCCGGAGACCTGGCCCAAATCCAAGGGACTGATGTATTGCTCGGAGGCGAGGCTATGGATGGGAGCGTGGATCCATTCAACCCACCAACATAAAAAAACAAAGGCTCTCCATTGATATTGTACTATCGTCGGCGAGTGACTTCACGTCCCGCGCGAGGCTTCGCCTAGCTCATTGTACTCCGGCCTTTGGAAGTAATGCAACGTTTATTTCGCCCAATCGTTGTCACGGCTTTCATTTTCTCAATACGCCCTAGATATGTGAATGCGTCTCGACGTGTTCATATACTAGCTAGGTACATTTAGAAGCTAAATATAGGCACTAGTAGAAAGAGTAGGACGTAAACGTTGCGGTACCCATGAGAAGGCGCAGCACCGACCCCCCCGCTGACTGTTAATAGCAATTATAAATCCGTTTCAATATCGCAGTAACCTGGAGAATTTGCTATTGTCCAATGTTCGTCTTCGGTATTTATTGGTGTTATGCTATCTTGACGGAACCTCGAACCTCCAGGTCTGAGTCTGCACAGAATTCGTACTGATCTTTAGAGTCAGCTAGAGAGCCAACGAGCCTGGATAACCGAGCTAGAAAGATTATGACCTGGGATGTTGTTTATGTGTTGGGGTCGACATCTAACAAAAGATCAATTTCGTGTCGTTGGAACAGTTCAAAATCATCAGCCTAAGTGCATGCATATACGGACCAACCTCCCACTGACGAATCAGAAACTCTCTTCCTCTTCATCAAACCAACGCTCTTCGTCTTCTCTTTCATTATCCGAATCCCATTGATCGCTCCAGTCGACGGCATCGTAACTGAACAACTGAATTTGCAGTTAATACTAGTTAATGTTTGAACAGTATACATATACTCAGTGCTCACGTCGAGGTGACCATAGATGAAACGCTCGCGGACGATTCGTTCAAAATTTTCCTTTACTTCTTCAGGCGTGTCTTCTGGTATATCAGTCGAATTTACGTTCTCAGATTCGTCTGAATCGTCACTCTCCTCTTCTTCAGGGACAAACTCTTCCTCTGCGGCCCGCCTCCTCAGCGACCGCACTCTTTCAGCCTCTCTTTCCTCAGCATAGTCACCCAAAAGTGCTCCAAGCTTCCCAACACTCTGTTTGTGTCCACCAAGAAAAGCTGAATCAACCCATTGTTTCTCTTCTTCGCGTTCGTCCAGTCCCCTTCGGTCCCTTCCTTGCCAAAGAAGAGGCCATGTGTTTCGGCCTACTTCGAAGCTGAGATCTTTTGGCTGTGAGTTTGTATATTTCAGCCGTCGATTCCTTATAATCGGGATGACCGTACGCTCTGTTGGCGCAGTGATCGTAGAAAACAATTGGAGCAGATGTGGGGGAAGTTGTCTCATATGCCTCCTGAGAAACTCGATAGGTTGTGACGAGGGCTGTGGCTCGTAGTCTGCAGGCAAACCTAGATACTTCAAGACTGGTGCATCATCAAATGACAAGCCAGCATCCTCGGGTTGCGCCTCTACGCAAGATACTGGTAATGTGTTGTTCATGAAGTCCAAGTTTATATGGCAATGATGACAGTGCTAGTACTAGTGACACACGCACGATAGAGATAGAGGAGAGCCACTCAATCACGTGCATACATACTACCGAGTCCGAGCAAACCAACACACAAGTCGAACTGCCTTTCAGTGTACATGGTGTACATCTATCATACACGCCGCAACTATGTGCTGGGAAGGCCATATCTATCATGAAACCATCAAGAGAACGTTCATTCTTCCTTCGCTTTCGCAGCGAGACGAACATCATCCCATGAAATAGATGACTGATCGCACATCCCTCTAAATATACCACCAGCATTTCGATAAAGGTTNGGGGGGCGTGTCGAACTCTACGATGCGTCCGGTGTCAAGTACGCATACACGATCGTATGAGATAATTGTGCGAAGACGGTCTAAAGAAGTAATCAGATTAAGACAGTGATGATACGTAAATAAATACGAACGAGCAATGCAAAGAATTGTTCTGTCGCGGAATTCGCGAGAAATTGTGTTCTGTATTTTTCTATCCGTCTCGTAGTCAACGGAGGCTGTATTAGTTTGTGAATAAAGTGTTTCAGCTCAGATGATCTGTAGTTTTACCGGTAGCTTCATCAAGCACAAGGACCTTCGAGTCTTTCACGAGCGCACGAGCGAGTGATACCAGCGCCCTCTGTGCTCAATTCGTTTAAAAAAGTGGCGTCATCAAGCTAAGTAAAACCACTAACTTGACCGACGGATAAGTTGCTTCCTTCATCTTCAATTGGACTGTCTAGTGAAAATCCTTTGGTCTCTGTTTGCATTTCTCCTTCAGCTGCTTCTTTCTCACATGAGCTAAGGGATGACGATTTGATGTCTTCGACAAGATAAGAACGCTTCAAAGCACTCCAGAGTTGCGCATCGTCACGAAGCCCGAATGGATCAAGGTTACTACGGAGAGTTCCTGAGACTAAGAAAACTATCAGAAGCAAAAACCTGTGCCCCAGTCTTTTTACGCACATAAAAGCTTCAGAGGCAATTTTATCAGCGCTTCGGCACGGCAAAGCATGAGAAAAACCGAAAGCCTACCGGATCCTGAGGTATAATTGAAATGTTACTTCGGAGATCCGATAGACCAAGCTTAGAAATGTCAATGCCGTCTATTAATATATTTCCGGACGACAATTCAACGAGACGGTAAAGAGCCGTCATAATTGATGTCTTTCCAGCTCCGGTCCTTAATCATTGCTTGAACAGCGAACGAGAAGATAAGGTGGAACATATACTTACCGCCCAACTATACCGATCTTCTCACAGCTGTTAATTGACATAGATATACCTCTTAAAACAGGTGGAAGCTCCGGTCGATATTTGAGGATAATGTCCTTTAGTTCGATTTGTCCTGCTGAAGGCCAATCAGGTGGTGGTTTTTCGTGTTTAATTTCATGGGGAGGCTCTTGCTCAATTGATTTCGTGTAATGCACAATACGCTCAACTGCATTCATGTCATTTTCAACTTCAGCACTTTGACGAACCATCCAGCCGAACGACNTTTTTAATTTGTTAGCAAGTATCAACATTAGCTAAAAGAATCACGTACCTGCTGTACGATAAGGATATATGAAAGCGCAACGCCTGTCTGCGAAGGCGAAATCGTAAAGCGAGTCGCAATTGTTAATACCGCAACGATAAATGTGAGTAATGTTCCAAGACAATTCAAGCTAACTCCAAGCCATTGCTGATTTGTAACTGTGAGCCAATACGCCCTGAGATGAAAATTAGTTTAGTCGATGGGGATGGTAGGACAATCCAGAAGTTGCTGACCGATTTTCAATATCCATACGCTTTCTATTTTCTTGTTCAAAGCGTCCCGTTTCGCCATAAGCCCGAATGGTAGCAAGACCTGAAAGAGACTCGGAGAAATGGGCGTACAAGGACGAGCGCAGATGTGCGTCTACAGAAATAGAGAAATATTAAACATGGTCATTTAATTTAATATAGATTGAAGTTACCGAGTCTCTGTGAAATGTGAAATGGTCAACAAAGCTAACTAGACGCGCTGTTCTGGTAACTTACTTTGAGTTCACGCGCGCTTGAACGGTAGAACAAAGCCATATAGAAGTATATCGTGAGAAGGAAAACAATCGCAATAAGGAACCATGGGACAATAACCTAGCTATTTTTTGAGACAGAAAGGCCGAAGTACAAGGAAATGAACTTACACTAATCAGTATTATCGCACCTACGATTTGCGAGAATGTATTCGAGAACATGCGCAAGGAGTCATTTAGCACATTATCGATGGTGTCAATATCTATATATGAGCATCAATAAGATTGAGTTCCGATTAAATTGAAGGAACGCTCAGCTACCCTTCGCAAAGCGGTTCATGATTCTGCCGAGAGGCTTTGTAAAATTTATTAAGGTGGTCTTTATATAAGACCAGAGGTTTGTAGACATACAGTTGTTTCGAAGNAAAGACATTGGAGCGAGCAGTACACGCTGGATAGCAAGGCGATGCAGTCGCTTAGAAGCGAAGTAGCCCATGAAAGCGAACATAGCGCCGCTGAGGAAGGTCCAAAAAGCTTGGGATACACCCACTGCAGCGTAAATGCCCATCTAGTAGGTTAAATGTTTATTTATATAGTGTCATATATTTGGAAGACGCCTACGCACATAGGCACCCTGAGGAATATTAAATTGTCTAGAACAGAGCTCAGTATCAGTAAAAATGTTATGAAACGTTTTTGCTCACACGTCTTGCCAGTATACAAGCCAGTACGAAGACATAACCGACGACGCCTGCATTAATACCAAGCAGGAGATCAGCAACGGTAAGACAATTTTTCCATTGCCTGCTTTGATATATGTTGCGTAGACTTCACCGCTTACAGCGCCGGTGACACGCTCCTCGGCTTGCATGATCGCGACAACAGCACCAACTGACTTCTGTTTTTTCACATTTGCTTCTGTCTCCTCCTGAGGGGAATCATCCTTGTCACCGTCCTCTTTGTTGCCAAATTCTTGCACGAACTTTGCAAACGTGCCATTGTCTTCAAGCAGACCTGCGTATGATCCGCGCTCGATTATCCGCCCATCCAACATTACATAGATATAGTCGACATATGGAAGGAAATGAAGCGCGTGCGTAACAAGTAAGCGGGTTTTGCCTTCGTGGCTCGATTGCAGTACTCTCTGGAAAACAGCTTTGCCAACATGTGCATCCAGCGCAGAAAGCGGATCATCGAAGATCTGGATATCCGTGTCGCAATAGATAGAGCGGCAAATGTTCAGCCTCTGCTTCTGACCTCCAGAAAGCGCAATACCCCTTTCACCGACTTCTGTCATGTCATAATGTGGAAAGAGTTCAAGATCTCGTTCTAGACATGAATCGTGAATGGCCTTCCAATAACGCTCCTTCTCGAAAGGTCGACCAAAACAGATGTTTTCGCGAACAGATGCGTTTTGAATCCAAGCGTTCTGCGGACAGTATCCGACGGTACCTCCGAAAGACACAGAACCAGACGTACGTCTCATCTCTCCGATCAAACCTTGGAGCAGACTACTTTTACCTGACCCCACAGGACCAACAATGGCTACCAATGAGCCGCGAGGGATCTCCAAATTGACCGAGCTTAGCTGAAAAACCCTATCCTGATCCACTTCCGCTCTTTTTTCTTGTTTATCGGCTAGAGCCTTGTCCTTCTCTAAACTTCTGGGCTCTTTTCTGCCCTTGGGATCTTTCACTTCTACGGGAGGAGCGTCCCATGTGAACGACGCTGATTCGGCCTTCACAGCAACATCAAGATCAGGGTTATTACTCTGATGCTCTTTCGCAAGCTCGGCGACAAAGACGTCGTATAGACGTTCGGTTGCATTAGCGGCATCAGTGATAGAATTGATTGCCATTGCTATTTAAGTAGCCTTGTCAGATATAAAGTGATAACGATACGTAAAATTAGTAACGTACGAAAGAACATGAGAGGCATTCGAAGAAGTTGAAAGAGCGTCAAGGATGCGAAAATAGTCGCCGGATTCATTGAATGTCCAAGAAGGGAGTATACGACGAAGGACAGGACGGCAGCGAAAATAGGCAGTGTAAATGCAACTGCATTAATTGCGGAACGAAGGACAAGAAGTGACCTGACATAGCTGAATGGATGTGAGTAACGCGGCTGAACACCATCTACCATTATTTCTTGCTCACTATATTTCATTCCAGCGATATTCCCCGATCCTTTTCAGAAAAGGAACCTCCCATGAAAAGAGTTTGATAACTCGCATCCCCCCAAAAATCTCTTGCAGAAGTTTTGCTCGCTTATCTGACCATCGCAAATTTCGCTCAGTTGATGGTAGCGCTTAATCGAAAGCTCCACAAACACACCTGTCCAGACCATGCTCTTTTGTCGTAGCCCGAAAAGCCGCTTCATCACCTTGGCCTGAATCGGGGTGACGAAAACAAAGAAAGCATAACCGGCGAGAGCGCTAGGTCCCAGGTTGATGAGGAGAAGAACCAAGCATAGAACCAATTGAATTGGGGCCGTCCAAAACATATGAAAGAATTGACAACAGAAATCAATACGGCTAACGTCCGTAGAAATGTGATTAACTAGTTTTCCTGTTGTCAACTATTTCTCATCAATACTCAGCATGTTTTGTATTGTGTGCCAGTTCTCACTCACTTTGGAGCGCGCACGGGTGGAAAGATTCATCGCGCGTGAGTAGATTGCTGTAATAAGCCCTCCGCGAAGAAGCACACCAGAGGAGCTACTGCGATAGAAGAAATGACTTGTACAAATAAATGCAAAAATCTGAAGTGCGAGAAGAGCGATGGCGAGACCAAAGCCTCTTCCAACTGATGGCGCGTTGGAAGGTGTCCCTCCACGATGAGATTCATATGATTCTTCAGCAAAGTTAATGATGGCCTAGAAATAAATTGAAGCATGGGTTAATCAGACGATTTCTTTAGAGAGACATGCGGAACGCCATCTGCCTTCACTAGAAGCGGAGAGCACATTTGAGCGCTGTCTCCAAGTACTTTGAGAATGCCTCCTGACCAGAACCACCAAGTAATGCTGTCGTTCAACGCCAGTACAAGACTGGCTCTTTTCCTTCCGTCTTTCTCTCTCCAATTCTTTTTTCGCACCTCCCTATTGCCTCTGAGAAGCCACCAGAGCGACCGCAGTAGACCTGGAGATATCTCTCCATTAGCGAGACGCTCGTTATATGCATTAGCAGTTTCCAGACGCCTCTCAAATGATCTTGTGATCTTGTTTGCAACGACATCAGCACCCTTTGAGTCCTGGAGCTTGTAGAGATCCGACGCCTCCAAAGGCCTGCTGTAACCAAGGCGCAGGATGTCAAAGATCCAAGTGAAGAAAACCCGACTCAAAAGAGATCTGTGAACATTGATGACGGATTAGAGTTCGAATGCGAGTCCAAACAGGAGGGCCGACTACTACTGACGCGGATGCCTCGGGAATCAGCGGAGCATCGTCATCTGTGAGACGAGGCGGCGGAGGGGCTTTCATCTCGCAAAATGGGACTCTTAAGTACCTGTTCTTCAGGTATATTGTGTACGCCCACAGAAGCAAGCAGACACATTTGAACATACCATGGTGCTTGTTTGTAAAGCAAGACCCGCGGTTTTGCAGT
Organism: Phellinidium pouzarii; assembly: GCA_004802695.1. Taxonomy (NCBI): domain Eukaryota; kingdom Fungi; phylum Basidiomycota; class Agaricomycetes; order Hymenochaetales; family Hymenochaetaceae; genus Phellinidium; species Phellinidium pouzarii. Next base: position 7,963 of record SGPK01000072.1, read on the forward strand.
GTCGTCTTGGTTGTCACCATCATCCAACACGGTGGGATTATATGACTCCCCGGTAATAATACGAGCCAGTTCAGCAGCCCCGAAGCCACCCGATAGCTCTTCATCCTTAAGCTTGCTATTGCGCTGCTCGCTGTCCATGTCTTTGACGGGGCCATCGACATCGGACGTAGCCATCGGGTGGGAGATGGCTGCACAGAACTAGATAGAGGGGGACTCGTGCGAGCTATCTTATGGACGTGCATAAATCGTATTCGTCATCATTGTGCGCATGGTCGCGGCCGGCTCTGCACAAATTGCAATTTCCCGCAGTTCTGCCACCACAAGCCGCAAGTGTGATATTTCGACGTTTCGTGGTAAAGCATTAATTGGCTCGTTGCGACGCTCTGGGACGGCTGATCTTGACTTTGGTTCAGCTGAGGGCCAGTGAAAGAGATGGCAGAATTAGTACAGCCGTTGATCAGGACGTAATTACTGTCAGTCGGCAAGTTGAACTATGTAGATATGCTGAATGTTTCTGTATTTCTACTCTTCCTATTAATATTGCCCCCCACCCTTCTGCTTGCTGCTCGTAAGACCGTGGACGTGAGCTGGCTGTTGGCTCGCGCAGGACACAATTACTCGACACAAGTGTTCTGCATTCATCGACTAGACTAGTACTAACCTGAGTCAGGTCTGTAAGTTACCGCAGAAGCATTCTGCTGATTCTCACCGCTCAATGTCCTTGAAGGTGGTCTCAATTGATTTTTCCATCATTCGTTCCGCCTTCCTCGTGCCCTCACCATCGATATGAGCGCGAACGTCCCGAGCGCAGCGACTGTCAGCACGGGCAATGGCGTTCAGGTTAAGAAGCAGGAGGACATTGATGGTGAAGGCCCTTCGAGAGACGTACGCAACTCTGTCGTCCGCCCAACGCTCGTATTGATCCCGTTCGGATTTTTAGGAGAAAAAACCTGTTAAAACGTTGAATCGAGTACCTCGTGAGTTCACCCAGTGTCGATACATAGCCTTGAGTCTGAGATCAGCAATCTTGTTTTCGTTAGGTGCATGCGTCAGTTGCTGCAGCTAAGATCAACTTCAACGCATTCTCATACTAACATCTTTGCCATAGAATGCGTGCAGAAAACAGAAGATGCGATGTGAGGGAGCAGATCAGCCACCATGTCGCCGTTGTCGACATGCTGGTCTAGAATGTCTCTTCGAGAAGCCGTCTAGAGAACCAACTTTGACCGGAGAGGCAGGTTTAGAGTGCGTAACATTACAGCTCGATCGCAGTACATTGTCTGATCAGTTCGATTACCTTCACTCTAGGCGCATCAAGTCTATCGAGGCTTCAGTTGCCGATCTACGTCAGACTCAAATCGCAATTCACAATTCTCTCGCAGAATTAGTCCATCAACTACGGTCAGGAAGTGCTCCTAATATGCCGCAAAACTTCCCTCCTTTCCGTCCTTCCCCTGGCGCTTATGCGGGTGGGTCTCCTTCCTTATCGACTCCAACAAGCACGACCCCTATGATGGTCAATGCAAACCATGACATTCACAATAACGTCGCCCACTCTTTAGACGGCTCAGCACCTAGCGGGTACCACAATCAGAACAGCCTCCCTTCGATGGATAATACATCCCAGCCAAGGCAACAGCCGCGACCTGCTGCAAGCATACCCTATCGCAGCCCCTCGACTGGTTCTGGTTCTGGCCAGAGGCCAGCGGGCGACATGCACCCTCCGCAAATGCCACCTAATGGCGCATATTCTTCACCTGCTAGTACGATGTATCCATCTGGTACGCATGGACCTACTCTACCGCCGATATCGACATTTCAGGACATCGGACGTCAAGCGGCGCCGTCGAATGTCTCGTCTGTGAGATATCATTCCGGAGAAGGCTCGTTGACTTCGCCCCGTCAACATGCAATGAAAGTATCGTCTTCCCTTCACGTTTCTTCTGGACATCGTTCACCGAAACGCAAAGCTGCTGGATCATCAAATGTGACAAGCACCAATACTAGCGATTTTGAGGATGATGATAACGGTGAACTTCCTTCGAAAGGCCTTGTTGCACCGTGGGAGGTTTTACGCGGGCTAGCTGATGTCGCCGCGGAGAGGGCAGCACAGGTACATCCCGTATACGTCAAGAAGATTGTGCGGAAGGAATTGACTAATTTCCAGGAAAATGGAGAGAATAGCGAACCAGGAAGTCGTCAACGATCGGCTTCTCCGGATTCTAAACGGCCGAAACCTCCGAAGCGACGGAAGACTAGTCACCGTAATGCCCGTGTTGTATTCACCGATGGTACGAGAGAGGCTTTGTATTTACATTCTATGGCTAACTTTATGTATTCTTAGTTGTTACCAAGAAAGTGATAACCGAGCAAGAAGCGCGGGAACTTTTTAAAATGTAAAAGCAACTGTCTTATCATTTTCTGCACTACGCTAATCGAAAAGTATAGTTACTATGCAGGCTGTTCGACATTTTTACCTGTGCTTGATTCTAATTATGATACCTACGAGTCTCTTCATGAAAGATCTCCTTTTGCTTTTGACGCTGTCTGTATGGTAGCTGCTAAGGTTCGCGATGGCGGAGGTGAGATACTATTTCATCTATGCATTTAGACTCAGTGTCATGCATTCTGATGGAACAATAGGTCCCCCGAGTGACGTTTATATCAAATGTCTTGAAGAAGTGCAAACAATCTCTTGCGCTACACTCTTCGCACCTGTAACAAGGCAGGAAGCTGTACAGGCCATGAGTATATTGTTTTTATTCGCGTTGTTGAAAGGTATCCATAGCTGATGTTCACCTACAGTCTTGGTTTCGGGATGGTCGGACAATGGTTGGTTGAGTGGGGGCCATGCTGTCAGGATGGCGGCTGAGTTGTGTATGTCTATAAACTACTGAGGCAATGCTCGCATTTTGCTGATCGTTCTCTTATTTACAGCGATGCATCAGGCCTGGCCTAGACTTAAGAAGCGCATTGAAGCCGGAAAGGCAACAGATTCGCCTGAAGACAGAAAACTTATAACAGCTTCGCGCGTTTGGTTCTGTCTGTATCTTTTTGAACATCAGTGTGTCCCTTTTTTTGGTTCTTAATCATTAAACAACAGAGGTCTGACAATGTTCATTCCAGGATGTCCTATGGAACTGGTCGTCCTGCTATTCTGAGAGATGATCAGAGCATTTTGCACTCGAGGATGCTGCTGGAGCATCCACTTGCCATTCAGGACGATATGCGCCTTTGTTCAACGCTCGAGCTTATGGCTATTCGAGAAAAGATTCACAACAGATTGTCTCCAGATCATCCTGTCGATGACGAAACTTTTGCTATACTCCGTGAAGCCGATGCAGAGTTTCGTAATTGGTTTTCGACTTGGGATACAGCATTCTCGCAGAAGTACGAAGATGCTGGTGAGTTGCAATTGTATTGGCCTGAATGATGCTAGTGCTAAGGCTTGCAATGTGTAAGCGTTTTACCGTCAAAGCCTGCAAATCCAGCAGCTTCTCGCAGAATTGTTCCATAACGCATATGCTCTACGAGGTATCGATGGACCGGAGGATGTAGAGAATATACATCCTTTCCAAAAACAGCTTGCGCAGAATTCCCTTACGATAGCTCAGCAGGCATTACAAATTTTTGTAAGCTCAAGCTCTTACAGAGAGGGTTTGAAATATGGTATGTCAAAGTACCTCCTCCACTGGCCTCAATGTTAAATAGAAAAACAGCTGTCCACTATACACACGCGACAGCTACATTCACAGCTTCATTCTTACTTCGACTCGCCCGTCTTTTGTAAGAATTCCACAAATATGTTATAGTATAGAAATCTGACCGTTCACACAGTCCGGATCAATGTGACATTGACCTCATCCGCAACCTTGTCCAGAAACTGATTGACGTTCTGTCAGAAAGTGAGTTCATTTATCTCTTAGTCCGATCTTTCATACCGGATTTCTTATTTACACGGGCACTTAAGTTCCTGCGCGACGCTATGCCAACACACTCATGCTAATGCTGAAGAAATCCAAGAAGCGAAAGGCTAGTCACTCTCGGTCACCCACACTCTCTCGCCCTCCTCCGAGTGTATCAGCATCGAACGTAAATGTGGGCCGTCAGATGGCGTCAATGGGGCATACTACTCCGGTTTCCCCGACCTTCGACCGTTCATACTCTCAGCATGGTTCGATGCACAATGCTCAACTACCAATGAATGTACAGCCACAGTTAAATGCGGATGCTGCTAACCTCGACCAAATTTGGCGCGGGTTCGAAGGCACGGCAAACGAGCAACTGCCTGTCTGGTTATCGGATCAAAGCTTAGGAGGCAGCTCCCTTTCTCAACTCGGTCTCGAAGCCTTTATGATGCCTCCTGAATACGACCAACGTACACAATACGCTACACCACAAATTTGGTGACGGAGTAATATATACATACCCGATTTTTTCGATCTATGGTTACATCATAACGACTTTTATGCTTTCCTCCTCTATCTGTTGTTATCTGTGTAAAATAACATGGATGGACATCCCCGTGTACTTGCTGGTTCTCTTGGTAATGCGGTATGTATGATTAGTGTATTGCGAATGCAATGTACTTTTGTTGTGCGAGCTGGTTAGACAGAAACAGAAACAGAAACAGAAACGCGCCTCTTACATAAGGTGTCTTCAATGGGTCACGTTTTTGCGAACGAGGCACGGTATATTCAACCTCAACCTCGCTTTCGATCTAAGGGCTGCTTATTTTCCTCTTTGCCACTGCTGGGATGACTTACCCAGACATTGCGAAGGTCGATATGGACGACCCGACTCATATCATCGGTCCAGAAAACAAGTCCATCAGCACCCTCACTTCAGCCACAACGAGCGAGCGATCCCAGTCACTGTCCGCACGCGCCCCAGCGGCACGTCGCTCTGACGACGCGCCGTTCTATGTGGAAATACCGGTGCTGAGTGCTGAGGAAAAGAGGAATTATCAGCGACTGGACTGGTCTGTTCTAGAAGAGGATTCCGAAGATGAAGACGCGTCGAGTGTCATTGAGATCGAAGGCGAGTATACGATTGGGAGGACACGGTATCTTTACGCGCGTTATGAAGACAATATCGTACGCAGGGTCTGTTTATCTTTTTTTCCCCATTTATCCCCTCAGTCATCTGAAAATTGTTTGTCCTCAGGAGGAGGCATCGGTGTTAAAGGCTAGGCATCCTGACCTTTATGATGACTACCGTAAGCAGCTTGTCCTTCACTGTAGACTGCTTATCCACAAATTATGATAGAGGCCCGGAAAGCACGGGGAGAGCTGAAATTTTTCGACCCTTCATCCACACGTATCCAACCTACACACCGAATAAACATCGTCCTCAATATAAGCACACGAAATATCGGCAACAAGAACACATCAGTAAGACGTCCTGCTGGCGCCACGAGTTATGTGAGCGACTCGCAGTCATCCGACGAAGATGTAGATGATAGGGAAGAGAACGATACCGACGGCAAGTACGGAGGGAGTCGGATACTCCGGCATCGTGGAACTGGGACCAAGTATAATAGACCTCTTCCTTTCAGTCTTNAAAAAGACTCGAAACAGAGCTAATGTTCAGTCAAGATATACCACACTGGACACTGAATCGCAATCAGAATCAGAACAGGGCCGACACCAGCGGCGAAGCTCGAGATCCACTAAGAGAAAGGTCTACACTTTCGATAATGACAGTGATTACGAAAGCGTGGAGTCAGATAACTCTGAAGAATACAGCCGACCCACTCGAAAGATGAAACGTGTTGTCAAAAAGAACCATCCAAAACCAGCATACGGCCAAATTCGCAATGTCGAAGAACTGTACGACTCTGACCCAGAAACCGCGCCACTTCGAGCTCACCGTGATGAGTGCGAGAGATGCCATCGGGTGCCAGCTCATATTCTTTTGCAGAAAGCTGGACGAAAGAAAGCGAAGAGAGAAGATGGTGACGGCTTGTCGGAGAACAATGAAGAATTCTTTTACAGGCTCGGTGGTTGGGTTCGATGGTATGTGTCGAACGAATTTAGTTAGTTTATCCGTTGAAGTCTTTTTTTACAGTTTGAAATGTTGTGTTGCCGCGCATTGGCGATGTCTCGCTGAGACACAACGTGCGGAGATAGTAAAGGCTGCACGTTTAAAGGCAGAAATCGACAACGACGAAAGCAATCCTATTCACAAGAAGATCAAGAATCTTGAGGTAAACGAAGCGACAGAGTTCGTATGTGGTTCATGCACGAAGGGTGGTATCTGCATGGTGTGCGAGGAAGTTGTTATTGAAGCGGAATCCAATTCTTCTGACCATGTCTCCGGCGACTCCACCAAAGATACGATGAGCCTTGATGATAAAACTCTGCAAGAGTCTATTTCTAAGACGAATCCGAACGAAGAAGAATCGTCTCGCGAGCTTCTTTTTCGTTGTATTACATGCAAGAGGCTGGCTCACTATTCTCATCTTCCTGATGTCGACGGGGATCTTTCGAAGGCGGAGGTTGCTAAACATTACCAGAAGACGAATGGATGGCGATGCAGTGACTGTGCATCCTACGTGTTTCCATTGGACAAGATCATTGCTTGGAGACCCCATCCTGCTAGCGCAATTGATCCCTATGTAAATTCTCAGGAAACAATGAACTACAAGACGAGCATTCCTCGTCAGTATCTTGTCAAGTGGGCTGGTCGTAGCTTCCGGCGTACAGAGTGGGTTCCTCACATGTGGTTAGTTTCTACCCATTGGGTAAGGTTAAAAAACTTTTATGAGAATGGGCCAAGAATGGATCTCCTCGAAGGACCCATAATGAAAGAACAATCCGCTGTAGATCGGGAAAAGTCTACGGAACTTGCTCTCTTCTCTACCGGAGATGAAAACTCTCGTAATGTCTCAATTGAGGCTCAGGATACGAGCAGCAAAAAATCTATTGGTCCTCCTGCTCCATTACCAGATGCTGAAGAAAGAATACCGCCACTGTGGAAGACGATCGATCGGGTCTTAGATATTCTTCTCTGGGCTCCTCAGCAGACGCACCAGCACTCAAAGAAGAATGACAGATCTTCCAAACGAAGGGTCAACAACAGTGATTCTGAAGGTGACATCCCCTCGGATGCTCTGGCTGAGTATGACGCTGCACTGGACACTGGCGAAGAGCCAAGCGACTCTTATACTGAGTCAGTTGAAGATTTTGAAAAACGTACTGGGCGGAAGTTTTGCGAAGAAGACATACGGAGGGTTATCTGGGCTTTTATCAAATGGGACGATCTTCCTTACGATGAAGGTGAGTGCTTTCCCTTCCCTTCTCCCTTCAATACTAAACGTTGAGTACAGCTACATGGGACTCTCCGCCGCGACCTGGGTCATTTGGTTATACTGAATTTGAACGTGCTTATAAATATTTTTTGCTTTCTCGTCTGGTGGAAGTTAAGAAGAAATCGGCTACTGAGATTGAAAGATTCGAAAAAAGGGATGGGAAGAAAAATTGGGATTCGACTTCTCTTGGTATTGCAGAAGATGGCAGATATGACATCGGCCAAGATGAGAAACTCAGACTCATGCCATTCCAGGTGGGCACGTTAGCACTGTCTATATGATCAATGGACTAATATAGTGAAGGCGGATGGTGTCAATTGGCTCTGCAGGAATTGGTTCCACCATCAGCAGTGCATTTTGGCAGACGAAATGGGCCTTGTGCGNTTTTTTTAAATTCCGTTGATGAGTGCACTACAGCTGAACTTGTGCTTAGGGTAAAACCGTGCAAATTATTACTTTCCTAGGCATTCTTCACGCAAGGTTGAGGGTATTTCCGGCGCTGGTGGTTGTTCCCAATTCTACAATAACTAACTGGGTCCGTGAATTTGCGAAATGGGCACCGGATTTACGTGTTGTGCCTTTTTATGGCGAGTCTAAGTCAAGGGAAATTATCAAGAAGTACGAACTCCAGCATATGACCAAAGTCGCACCCGGGACTACTGGCGCTAAATATCACGTACTTGTGACGACGTACGAAACGGTAACTAGTCAGAAGGATTTTAATTCTGTTTTCAAGAAATACCCGCGGTGGGAGGTCCTCATTGTAGACGAAGGACAAAGGCGTGAGTGCATGTGCTATATCGGTATCCTGAAGACTGAGTTTGCTACAGTTAAAAGTGACTCAAATCTGATTTTCAAGCGTTTGAATGAGCTGAATTCTTGTCATCGGATCATCATGACGGGGGTGAATAAAATACATACTACCTGTTAACTTCCATTAACCACGCATTCTAGACCCCACTTAATAACAATATACGCGAGCTCTTCAATCTTATGAGTTTTTTGGATCCAGACGACTGGTACGACTTGGATGTCTTAGCGAAAGAGTTCGAAGACCTGGATGAAGATCGCGTGAAGGACCTCCATGAGCGATTACGCCCCTATTTCCTACGACGTGTCAAAGCAGATGTCCTTGATCTACCACCTAAAGTACCTCTTCACCTAATATACCATCGAGTGTTCCTGACTTCTCCTCTAGAACGAAGTCATTGTTCCGCTATCGATGGCGCCTCTTCAGAAGGAAGTTTATAAGTCGATCCTCAGTGAGTTTGACTAATGCGCCATTCTTTTCNTTTTTTTTAACTGAACGGTAATCAGGCAAAAACCTTGATGTTTTGCGGAGCCTGACTGAAGCGTCTTCTACTCGGCTAAATCAATCTGCTATGAAGAAATCAAATTTAAGGAATATGCTGATGCAGCTCCGGAAGTCAGTCCTACTGTAGTGCTTTAAACTTTCGTTGCTCACATATGTCAAAGATGCCTCCAACACCCGTATCTCATTGCTAACGACATTGAACCGAAAGGTCTTTCGCCTACGGAGGCTCACCTAAAGCTCATTGATGCAAGTGGGAAATTGCGCTTCTTGAGATTGTTACTTCCTAGGCTCAAGGCTCGTGGGCATCGTGTTTTACTCTTTAGTCAGGTTTGTTTGATTATTTCATACGTCTCTTTGCAAACTTAGCTCACCCCCCTCTCTCCTTCTGTAGTTTGTCATTGCTCTCAATATTGTCGAGGACTTTTTGCAAGGAGAAGGCTATAAATTTCTTCGTCTAGTAAGTATGCGTCTTCTGGTTACCTAATTGGAAGCTAACTCATTTCCAATAGGACGGGGATATCAAGCAAGCCGAACGTCAGAAGAGCATGGATGAGTTCAACCGTGAAAACTCGGATATCTTTATCTTTATTCTTTCCACTCGGGCAGGTGGCGTTGGCATCAATTTATGGAGTGCAGACACCGGTATTTGTTTCTGCGTCTCCTTGTCTAAATAGAGTGCTCATTTTAAGGCAGTTATCANTTTTTGATCCTGACTTCAATCCACACCAAGTACGTTTACTGTCAGTCTCAGATGCTCCCTACTTACATATGTGATTCTAGGATCTTCAAGTGAGCTTCGGGTCAATATCCACTTGTTTTCATTTACTGATGTAGCATGGAAATCAAGGCTGTTGCAAGAGCACATCGATATGGTCAAAAGAAGACATGCTTGGTGTTCAAATTGATGACAAAAGACTCTGCAGAAGGTGCGGAAGGGATGAAGTTAATATGTGGACTCACTCTAACGATACCTCAATTCAGAGAAAATTGTGCAAACCGGAAAGAAAAAGCTCGTGCTTGATCATCTTATTGTCCAGAAGATGGATGATGAAGAGGAGGAAGGGAATGTACAATCCATGCTGACGTTTGGAGCAAATGCTCTTTTCGTGGAGGGACAAGGCAGCCGCGACATCACTTGTGAGATTGTACATCATTCACAGTTGTTTCATCTATCTTACCGGTCACTCTTAAGATTCTGAAACCGATGTTGAGAAGCTCATCGACAAAATTGAAACTGAAGGGGATGAGAAGGGATCAGCTGAATCAAACAGCAATGCTTTCGCTTTTGCAAAAGTCTGGTCTGCACACAAGGACGATCTGGACGAGCTGCCGGATGAGCTAGAGGATATTAGTAATGCGGATTCTTGGGCACATACTCTACAGAAGATTGCTGGGGAACAAAATCGCGTCGAAGCCCAGGAGATAGCTGGTCGCGGTGTCCGTCGAAAGGCTACTTTGGTCAAGGTATATTCGAAAAAAAAAAATTTCGCCCATGTCGTTAATTATTGTCTCTCAGACGAGATACTACGAAGATGGCAGCCCAGAAAAAGTTCCCAAGGCGAGGAGACCTCGCAAGTCTCATACTTTTGGCAGCTCTGACGACGAATATCATGTACCTCCAACTCGAGATATTAGCGAGGCACCTACGAGTGGAACAAGCATTATCGACGGAGATGTTAACTCTATAATTCCCGAGAAACGTAAAAGAGACAAAGGAGATAAGGATGATACGCAACCAGACAAGAAATCACCTTCAAAGTCTAGACAATCCTCTGAACGCCTTTTGTCCCAAATCCATAGCAACGTAAATGGCCCCGAGCCTTGTGGACTGTGTGGAACCGCACATCATGCTGGTCGTTGTCCAATGACCAAAAACTCCAAAAACCTTGTTGAGTTTCGGGAGATCCTTTTACACTCCGAAGAAGAGCCATATGAAGATCGGGTACGTTAGTGCTTATGGTTTCGGTCAAAAGTATACTTATTATTTAAAGATCGAGGCCATTCGGTCTATTGACGAAACGCTAGAGAGCCGAGGCCATATACACTTAATTTCAGGGCCGCTAAGTACTCAGTTAAAGGGACAGCATCTTCAAGCAAATGCAAACTGGACACAGAACGGATCCCTTCAGCAAGGAGAGAAGTTCATCATTAAAGCGACTTCCCTCTCAAAAATCTGAGCCCGCCATCAAAAAGAAGCCAAGGCTCCGTTTCTGCGAGATTTGTAAACAGATACCCTTTCATTTGCCTGCTGCTTGTCCGGAAGTTGCTAAAGGATCTGATAGGTACGTCGCCTACGACATCTCGTTTGCGATAAGGATACTGAAAAAAAAATAGTGTTTCAAAATCCATTGCCCGCCTGACGAATGAAGAAGGTAGCAAGGACACCCTATCGGCTTTATACAATGTTCTAAAACACCAGAAGAAAGCGTACGCGTGGACAGTGGCCGGTCCTGTTCCGTCAACTTCAATGGCTTGAGACACTCTTTTAACCTATTTCATATATCTCTTATGGAGCTTCCGTCCATCGTCGTTCTTTTTAGTCTATATTTCATATATGCTGCCTTGTATCTAATAACACAGTACTAGTCATTCATCGGTCCTTGGGACACCCTTTTGTACTTGGCACAATATTCCATCAAGCTTTTACAAGAAAATATATATATAAATATATATAATAATCAATAATATTAATCTTCAATAAAATGGAGCATAAATATTTTGAAATAAGAAATAAAAGATTAATATAATTTCCCACACTATTCTGGGCGCTCTCGATATTCAATAATAATATTATATTGTGTAATTCAGCCTTTGGTCGCAAATAGGGTCTTAAAGTTGAACATCCACTATGTCAAACGCTAGGCACTTCGTCGCTCGCTCTGAGGCGCACAAAGTCTTTGTGACTTCTACGAAGACGACGAATTTTCGTCATTTACTGCCGGTCGCAAGGCCACACCGTCACATTCCCAAAAATCCCTTGGAAAGGCATCCGGATCCAGTTCCACCGAAAGACAGAATTAAATGGTGGAATATCGTTCCTGGAGACCAGGTGCGCGTTATGGCTGAGAAGGATGCTCGGGTTCGCGAGGTAAAAGGCGTCAACAAGTTTGGCAATCGTGTGTTTATCGAGGGCGACAAAAAGGTTCTGTTGTCTTCGTTGTATTATGACCTTCATTTTTTGACTAGCCAGTTCATCTTTCTAGAGGAACGAGTACTCTGAAGGTGACATTCGAGCGATCTATCGAATCCGCAACCCTCATAAGAACGTGCATTACTCTGGCTTACAATTGTTTCTGGGAAACTATGACTTTCCTCCTTCGCCTGGTTCTAATGAGCCCAGAAATATGCCGTAAGTCTCCCAAACACTATCTTCAACTTGTAACTGATGTTTTCTATTCTTCTAGTGTCTTTGCTTTGAGAATAGGCACATCGGAACCGAGATGGGAGAACGGACGATGGACTTGGGAGCGTTTCGCATCTGCCACGACACCACGCTTGCCAAGCTGGACCCCAGGTAGTCAGGAGCGAATCTCTATTCCGTGGCCAGAAACTGAGAAACCATCGGTTCCTGATCGTACGTTTACGTTTGACGTAGCAACTTTTCGTCTTCTCAGCAAATATTCACATTTTTGTTGCAGCAACTAAATATGACACTCCGGCTGAGGTTGTTGAGGAAGTGACTTACACTCTTTCACATTTTCCTCGCCGATACACATCTGCTAGTCCGACTGTAACTGAAGAGAAAGCTGACCTGTACCTTCGTATGCTGCGTCGTGAGCTTCCCTACTCGCAGAGCTATCCGATGGAACTCTGCCTTACACGCGAACTCTCGAATCCGCATTCCCGCAGCAAGAAGCGACAGCGGTACCTTGCGGCGCAGGCTAAACAGCAATCATTATTGAAGGAGTATATTGATGCGGAGCTGAAGAAGCCCATAGGCAACCGCAGCAGGCGGGAAGCTATCGCAGAGGCGACATTCAGATGGCGTGAGCGCGTGCGCTTAGACAGGAAAATAGAGCTGAAAAGGAGATGGGTTGCTCGGGGGTTGAAGGCGAGGTTGGAGAGGAGGAGAAAGAGAGCGCAAGAGAAAGTAGAAACTGAGAGCAGGAAACTGAGAGAGCTCATCTTGAGAGAGGCGCCAAATCAAACTATGCCGAAAGTATAGTTCTGGGTCAGGGAGGGGGGTTATAATACTATTTACGAAGCTAATAATTGGCCACCTAGTCTTTTCAAAGGCATTTCGTACTTAGACTAAGAATCATGATAATCACGTGGTGCACAGTAAACCTCTTCTTCTTAAATACCTCAAATCTCATGCCACGAGCTGCACCTGCACCTGCTCCTCAAACGTCACTTATCCTTTGAAAGTTTAGCTAGACATAATTTCGAGTCTATGGCTATTTCTTCAAGTTCCGACTACAAGTTTCCCGAGCTCCCAGCAATCAATGGCGATGTCATCTTAGAGACATTTTCCCATAAATCATTGAGCTTCACGTACAATCCCGAAGAGTCAATTGACAACGAGCGCCTCGCTATGCTAGGAGGAACTGTACTACAGCTTGCTGTTACCAACTACCTATATCGTAGAAAGCCTGTCGTACGGGCATCAGACATTCCTGTACGGCAGCATTGGTTTTTGCCATAAGGCTTTTAAAGAAACACTCTTTTTCATTCCTTTCAGGCTCAAAGGGATCATGTACTATCACCAGAGAAGTTCGAAAAATGGGTGTCGCATTATAATCTTCGCCAAAGGTCAGGCAGTCGGCAGAATTATACATGCATAAACAAGTGCTTATTATCTTTTGTTCAAAGGCTCCGCTACAATCACTCTAGTGCTATAGATATACTAGCGTCTGAGGTATGATGTTTCTGCTTGCAAACTAGTTCAATGATCTGAAGTCACTGCAATCTGTTGCGGTCCACGTAGGAGACAAAAGCTTTATTCCAGGCCTACGTTGGTGCAGTATTTACACAGTGTGGTCCGCATATAGCTATCAACTGGATTTCACAACTTATTGACCCTGGTGGTACCGTCGTTCCGGTCCCGGCAAAGGGGATATTCGACGATGAGCAGCGCGCAAGCAAACGACAACGAAGTGACCCTCTCGCGCCGGAGGCTCCCCCTCCACCAGTGCTTTCGAGTCTTCCACCAGCATCGAATCCCGCTCCTACTCCAGCGCACGTCATTGCGCCGACGTCAAGCCTCTATAGTACCGTTGCAGTAACCACAGATGGTATACATGCATTACCGACCACATTTCCCGGTAGTATTCTAAACACATCGCCGAAACCATCCGCGTTCCTGCCCGCGTTCAATCAGCGATGTTCGCAACTTCATCTGCAGCTGGAATACAATTCTGAGAACCGCGGAGCAGCACATAAACCTCTATGGGTGATTACATGTCTTGGTATGTCGAACTTCTTTACAAATAATTGAGCATGTGCCCTAAAAATTCATATTTAACGCCTGTAACAGTAAACGGGATTCAGAAGGGCCAGGGCCAGGGTACGAGTAAACAAATTGCCAAAGAAGCAGCGGCAAGGCAAGCATACTACAGTATGGGATGGGCAGGGTATGGGCAACACGCTGGAACGGGTAAGCAAGCAAGATGACTTGTTTAAACTGACTCGCAGTTGTGACAGGCTAATTTTGTCCACTCTAGTATCTCAATCACCTCAGTCACAGTAATCTAAGTAAACTGTATATCTGCGTCACAGCTCCTTTGTATATTTTTAGAATGTTATCTTCACAATCGCATATTTTTCCTAGTAGAACAGAAGCTCAAAGATTGACGGCACAGTTCATTGGTATTGATAATTACATACCAGGTTATATGTATGTTCACTACCATCGTGCGGTTCCGAGGGAAAAACCCAAATTCCGAGGTAACCACGCTCCCCGCTTGACCCCCAGGAGCTGGATATCATGTTCCATTCACCATTAAAATAAACATGTGCCATCTGAACACCGTCTCAGTGGCTCGAACTCGAGCGGCAAGTGCGCTTGACCATCGTTTATCTTCTACATCTCACTTTAATGATGACGATGACTGCGGTGAAATGAGTTGCGGGAACAAATGATATAGATCCCATCCGAGCCGTGTTGATGATGAACAGATATGAATGATGTATATCAGGTCTTAAGAGATGCGGATTCCGAGACATTGGAGTTCTGTGCGGCGCCTTGCAGTGCTAGACCCATAGCGCTGCGCACCGCCAAAAGACGCTGCGAGAACGTGAAGCACACTGGCAGTGATCTTAAGGCTTACCGGTTGCGTGAATATGAATATGGGTAACAGGGTAATAGGCGCGCCAAAGGGCATGGGCACGAGACGGGCTATGCGTGCATTTCATTTCAGGGCTTGGTGCTCGGGCTATGTGGTGTATTGTGGTATATCATCGTGTGGACGTCCGAGTCACGGTCCAAGTCGACCCCAAGTGTGGCTGGTGACTAACTACTACCGCTGGACCCCGGGTCACGTGTTTACCGACACACTCTTTTTGACATGTGTATCTAGTCTCTTGTCTACCGCCGCCTCCTACGACCAAGCTCTTGCTTTTCTCCTTACTTTAGTCGTCTTCGCACTAGCGCTCGTCATCGTCAGCTGTAGCGTAGGTAATGGCTACCCATTCTCCAACGCAGACAGTGCCCTCTCCGGTTCGACTCTATGCCCAGCCACTTCCGTCCTACTCACGCTCAAATCCGATCGACCTTACGCTCGACGACGACCCTCACGAACACCAAAGACAGCCCAAGAGGCCACGCTTTGATATTGACTCGAGCGAGACACCGCCATCCAATGCATCAACACCGTCCATCTCGTCTCCACCTCCTTCTATGTCTCGTCCTCAGCTTACGCCTCCTAAACAACCTGCTCGTGTCTCTCTACACTCTGCTCCTCTGGGTTATCCGAATCAACCTATCCAGTATCAAGACAGCTACAGGTCTAATTTCTCGGGTCCTTCAGACTCTTCAGCGTTCTTTCTGAACCGGAGCGTTCAGACTAGCCATACGCGCCCCTCATCTGTGACCGGCTCAGTTTTCACTAATAATGGTCTTCAGGTGCAGCAGCAACAAGGGCACCAGATTATTGATCTTACTCGCACTCCGTCCCCTACGTCATTCGCGCCGCAGTCATCTCATGAGTCACAGAAGCAAGTGGCTTCTGGCATGCTAGATGTACCTCCAAAGACACCCGTCTGCATTGGACAGATAACTGTTACAGCTCTTGTTTTGTATCCGCTTCCATATCTACAACAAGGGGCGATTTTCGGAAACTCCGGCGAAGCAGACTGGGGGTCTGTTCGCCTACAATATGACTCGGTCGTCAAGCAGCGCAACCCAAATGCTGAAGAAACAATCCACATCAAGACACCTACCACTAAAAATTTAAATGGTGAAGTAGTGGCAGGCGAGACTTTTGGAGTAGTCGAACAGAAAGTTGCTACTGTACTAGGGCCGATGCTAGGGAAGGGCCTCATCAGACTTGATGCGAAAGTTAGAAGGAATGTTCCAAAGGTCAGTAACTCACCTTTTGCTTTTTTTGCTTAAACGCGTTACATAATGTTTTGTTTGTAGCTCCCTATATTGCCTCTGCAAATGCTAGTTCATACGCCAAACGGCAATATTCCCATTGTTTCCCGTTATCTCCACCAATCTGGCCTGCTTTTAGACCATCCTTCAGCTATCTGGGATCCAGCCCGTCTTGCACTTTTTCATTACCTGAACCCGCACAATCCTCCACTTGGTGGTCATGCCCAGAATTTTGGAATCACAAATAGAATAGGATATTCAGGGCCTGGTGGGAATAAATGGAGTACCCCGGTGATTGCAGGTAAGAGTGTAGAAGTGCAGAGAAGTCAAGTGGATGAAGTATTCAAAAGCTTGAAAGACGGAGAAGAACTAGAAGAAACGGAACCAAGTATGTCCAAATATTTTACTGTCATGGTCTGCAACTCGACACTGATCACAATCACAAGCTTCGAATATTGCGACGAAGTTATATCCTCACCAAAAGAAAGCCATCACTTTCTTACTTGAACGTGAAAGGGAAATTCCTGGACCTGGTGGAAAGCCTTCTTCCCTATGGCAGTCCCGCCTGAATCCTCATTCTCAAATGAAGTACTGGTTCAATGTCGTAACTCAAAAGGAAATTGACACGAAGCCTATAGAATGCAAGGGCGCCTTACTCGCAGATGATGTATGTCCCCCCCCNTTTTTTCTGTTTTTTTTTCTGTTCAACTTCGCCTCTCATACTACATGAAAAGTCGCTAATAAAACCCGATTGATAGATGGGCCTTGGGAAGACGATCACATGTGTTTCGTTGATAGCCGCTACCTTAGCCTCAGCTTGGGAATTTTCCCAGTTGCCCTTGTCTCCTCCACCCAGACCGCTGTTTGAACAGCACAATTCTGAGCCTTCGCTCTCAGCGTCTCATTTCGCAGGT
Organism: Phellinidium pouzarii; assembly: GCA_004802695.1. Lineage (NCBI taxonomy): Eukaryota > Fungi > Basidiomycota > Agaricomycetes > Hymenochaetales > Hymenochaetaceae > Phellinidium > Phellinidium pouzarii. Next base: position 25,038 of record SGPK01000072.1, read on the forward strand.
AGCGTCTGGGGAATGCCTGATATGTCTTCGCCAAACGACATTTCCTCAGCGAAGAAGAAAGCACAGGTTCAAAAGGAGCAGATCAAGTGGGAGGCAGAATGCTCCCGAGTGCGCCGAATAAAAGTCAGGAGTAGGGCGACACTGATAGTTTGCCCATTATCTACGGTTGTCAATTGGGAAGATCAATTTAGAGAACATTGGGCTGGTGATGTTCAGGTATTAGGCGGTGCAGGAACAACTTGCAATTCGTCGCAAACTACACTGGCCCAAATGGTGCCGGGAATGACGTGCGGTGCCGCTCCTTTCATCAAGTCTCCACTTAACGAGGTATCGGAAGGAGGTGCAGAGGGGAGTGCTCAGACTAGTGCAGGTGATGCGGCAAGCAGTTTCGTTACAGTACCTCCAGCTAGCAGCAAAGTCAAACGAGGAAGCCCGCTAAAGGTTTACATCTATCACGGCAATGCACGCCGTCCGGACCCAAAATTTCTCGCTGATTTCGATGCGGTAGTTACGACATATGCAACACTTGCCTCCGAATTTTCTAAACAAACAAGGAGCATTGCAGCGCAGGATGCGGATGATGAGGATGAGGAAGACGAGAGCGGAGATGGGAGCATCGACAGCACTAATATGGAGATTGACGAAAGCGGAAATCAGGTTATCAAGATTCCTAAGGCAAAGGAAAAGAAGATGCTTAAAAGAAAGAAACATGTGTCCCTCTTTACCGGCGTTGCTGAGGTTTCAAGTGCTCTACAAAGTATACATTGGTTCAGAGTTGTTCTTGATGAAGCACAGTGAGCCTGATTTTCATGCATCCATCCACCGATTACTCAGTGTAATGCAGTTCTATCAAGGAGACTTCGACGGTTGCCAGTCGTGCATCGTGCGACCTGGAAGCAGACCGACGACTATGCTTGACAGGCACACCTGTGCAAAATAAGTTAGACGACGTCTACGCGTTGATCAAATTCCTTCGTCTTAATCCTTTCGAAGATAAGAGCGTTTGGCAGGAATTCATTGGAGTGCCTGTGAAGTTCGGAGATCCTCTTGGCGTAGCACGTCTGCAAACTATAATGAAGTGTATAACGCTTCGTCGCACGAAAGAAACGAAAGCACAGGATGGCCAATCTATCCTCTCGCTTCCTCCTCGTCGGGATGAGCTCCGCCTTCTCAAGTTTGACGAGCGAGAACAGCGCATTTATGACGAATTCCTAAAAGAGTCGAGGGATGAATTCAAAGAACTTTCACACAAAAATGAAGTCATGAAGAATTATGTTGGGATTCTTCAGAAAATTTTGCGGCTTCGTCAAATTTGTGACCATTACGAACTTGTCGATGGGAAAGGGCCAATGGATTCTGAACTTAACTACGAAGAAATCGTCGAGGCTATATCTAGAGAAGGCATTAACTTGTCTCGCGCCAGTGTCATTTTCAGCTTAATTCGTGATTCTGGCACTTCTCAATGTGTAGAGTGTGGCTGCGAGCTTGGGTCGCCGATAGATGTCGCCCAAAAGGAGAATGTTGGAATGGATATCGACGGGGCTCCGCAGAGACGAGGAAGGAGATCGAAGACCTCTTCTCGCGCCCCGACACGACAAAATAGTCCAACGATATATCGTCCGGTCTTGTCTCGTTGTCAGCACCTCTTTTGCATCTCTTGCTTCCAAAATAGCATTTTTTCACAGTGGCCGAATGTGCCAGAGGACGATCTTCGCGAATGCTCGGTCTGTCACATGCCTTTAAGACCCACCGATGCCGTTGAAGTCAGTCCTGATTGCACCGCTGGAGATTTGCCTTCGATCAAGAAGAGACCTACGAAGAAGGAGAAGCGGCAAAAAGGCGTAAACCTCGAGAATTTCCGCCCTTCAACGAAGGTGAAGGCTTTACTTGGAGATTTAGTTACCTTCTCGCGCTCGAATCCTTATTCGGCCAACTATGATCCTACTTCTATTGAGGTCCAAATGGTTGATGAAAAAGGTAATGACATTAATGACGGTATTGTCAAAACTGTTGTCTTGTAAGTCCTCGAAGAATTCTTTTTTCTCGCTTTTAACCCGTGTTTGATATTAGCTCTCAGTGGACTACCATGTTAGACAAGTGTGTTATATCCCTATCTATATATTCTCTTTCTGCATTTTGACGCTTTCATAACAGAATTGAGGATGCATTAGAGGCGGCTGGTATTCGCTACGATCGCCTCGATGGTACGATGAAGCGAGACGAGCGAACCCGTGCTATGGATGCTCTCAAGAATGACCCTGGGTGTGAAGTTTTGCTAGTCAGTTTGAAGGCCGGTGGAGTTGGTTTGAATCTCACTTCCGCACAACGAGTTTACCTAATGGATCCATATTGGTATGATGAAATCTCATATTCATGTCAGTGTGTTATTCTGATTAGCCGTTCTTCATAGGAACCCTGCAGTAGAGAACCAGGCAGTCGATCGTATTGTTGGTCTTTCTTTTCCCTATTTTTCATATGACGTTGCTCAGGATTGGTTGCAGCACCGACTAGGTCAAACACGACCGGTTACAACGGTTAAGCTCATCATCGAAAACACGATCGAGGCACGGCTACTTGAAGTTCAGCGCAAAAAGACAGAGCTTGCCAACTTGACGCTTGGACAGCATCTCAGCAAGGCAGAGGTCTTCCAACGACGCATGGAAGACCTCAACCAGCTCTTGGGCGGATAGGTAATGGCTATCACTTTTTCAACAATCATGTTCATTTTGTTTGTTATTTTTGTTTGTTATTTTTGTTTAATTCGTCTGTATCAGAAGCACTCGAATGCCTTGCAGCCTTGCAGTCCTTGATCGTCAATGTTGTATATTTTAAGCTCGGGCCTCAACACCTTCGTATATTTCATGTTTCATCTGGTTATGTCTATGCTGTGCCGCTGCAGCGGCATAGGTCAGACCTCATCTATTTATCACTTCCATAATATCTATGAGTTGTTATTACATAGAAGAATAGAGCTGTAGAGGTTCTGTGTTTGCGTATAAAGGCAATAGCACCGGAAAAGCCACTGACGAAAATATCATGAATTAACACGTTAGGAAATCCCGGTCACGACGTACAGAAAGTCGTTCCCCGTCTGGAGTACGCACGATGTGCGCCATTGTAGGGAAGAGCATGAAAGCACTAGTAATATGATCTGACCTCTCCCTGAGAGCCTAAATTATGCCCTCGACTTGTTTCCGGAGGCCAGAGTACTAATATCGCCAGAGTATCCGCAGTAGTGAACTTATGAATATGTGCTAAATATGAGTACTCCTGGATGTCTGAGTTCATACCGGGAATAAAGAGTAAGAGTAATACTGCATGGCCACCAGAGACAGTACTAATGGGATTGGCTTCCTCCTAGATACTGGGAATATTAATGGGTAAAGGAGGCTGGTTATTTATTATCGTTGATCGTATTTGGCAGTGCGGTCGCGTTGGACACCGCTACGAGCTGCGCGTGTGGCCAACCCTGACGCTGTCTCTAATTCCGCCCAGCATTTTCAAACATCCTACATATGCCCAGACAACAACCTTTCCCGACAAATGCCTCCAGAAGAGCAAAAGCACCGTCCGCTGCTTCCGACGGCCAGATGGATGGAAATTCGACCATGCCTCTATCCATTTACCGTCAAGCCGCACGTCCCATAACTCCCAGCTCGTCCACGGACTCTATAACCCCGCGTGCGTCACCCGCGCGCCCAGCACGTTCTGACCTTCGCCAGAGGCACGCGTCGCAGTACTCCGTCTCCTCTGTCTCATCGCCCAGTATGGACTATGACCGTGCAAGCACCGCGTCTTACCAGACAGCAGGCCCGTCAAGGCCCCAAGAGACCAATGGCGGAATCGAGGAGCCAGAAGAATCTCCGAAAGCACTTAAGGCTGTTCTCAATGCCTTCCAGCAAGCTGGTGCTCAGCGAAAACGTGCCATGACAAATGGCACACTCGAGCGGGACAGGGAGCGAGAGCGAGAACTGCAGGAGGAGGCACAGCGTCAAAAGCGAATACGAGATAAGGTCCCTGGCCGTCGCGTAAATGGCAAGATGAAAACGGTCGGTAATATCGACGGTGAGTAGCGTTTCTCTGCCTTCTAAATCTTACTGAATGCGACTTCAGCCGTGCTGGATCGTATCGAGGATGACTGGGCTTTTGTTATCGATCCAGATGTACGTTGAATAATTATGTGTCTCATGCAGCTGCACAATCCTCATCGTAATCTAGTTTAATCCAGTAGACTTGGCATTGCAGCTCCTGGAGAGTTCGACGTCCGGCAAAGACGTAGACTCTTTCCGACGGACAAAACTTATGTTGTCCAAGGCACTCAAAGGCTCAGTCGACAGTGCGCCAATCTATTCATGCTATTTCATATTGCATCATGGCTCTTAATTCAATGCTTTAGAACACTACCAGGCATTCGCAGCAGCGTTACCTCACCATGCTTCGGTATTAAGTCATTTGACTGCCACTCAAACTCAAATTCTTGAAGCTCGCTCAGCCCTACAGGAAGCTAAGGATGCGCTAGGTACCAAACGCTCCGATTTGGTCCAGCTTTCAACCCGTGGGCAAACTATTGAGGAAATGCTGGGTCTTCTGGACGAGATGTAAGTTCTATCTGCATGATAACTGATTGAATCTTCTGATTTTTCGCGCCTTTAAATCTAGTGAACATCTTAAATCAATCCCAGATGCTTTAGAGTCTCTTATGTCAGAGAAACGTCTTCTGCAAGCTGCGGGTCTTCTTATGCGGAGTCTGAAGTCGATTAGAAAACCAGAAATGCTTGACATTGGTGCAGTCTCTGATCTTCGAACTTACCTCATCGGTCAAGAGACCGTGAGCTTCATTTTCCTTCTCATAAAGACGTGACAATTATATTAATTAAGTGTTCTATCAGGCGCTGCGAGATATCCTTATCGACGAGCTTCATAGTCATTTATTTTTAAAATCATTATGGTGTGAATCACGATGGGCAGCCTATGTCCCCAACCAGCAAAGCCGTACGTAATTAACCATTGACGTTCATTAATTGGATTTAATGCATTTGACTAGTTCCTACCGTCGAATACGATAATGACATGCCTTCTAGCGCTGAGCAGAGCCCATCACTATCGAGTTCATCATGTCCACCGCACTTGAGAAATTTTCTCATCGAGCTTTCCACAAGATCGAATGACCCTCCCCTTGATTACAGCGAACCAGGATCAAAATCGGGTCTTAATAAAATGAATTCGTTTTCAGTAGGCTCATTCTCAAGTCTGGTAGGACCTGAACAGTCGCACAGCCCTGAAGGCGATTCCTTTGGCTATCTGGAGACCCTTCTTGAGTCCCTGGCTGTTTTAGGGAAATTAGGCAATGCACTAGATGTCGTCAGCCAGAGGTTACCTACCGAGATATATTCACTTGTGGATCAAACTATAGATGAAGTTCACGAACGTGCTGAAATGAGCAGACGTTTGACTTTCTATGCAGCAAACGTGCAAGGTCGACCCTCAAGTGTCTACATATTCATAGGTGAAGCCGGGTCCTCGGATATGTCTGCATCTATTTTGGATGCAAATTCTTTGCGTCTCGCTGCTCTTGAATCTATGGAAAAGCAGGCCGATCACGAGATTCTGCGCGATCTATTCTGGACGCTTTATTCGAAACTTGACGCTGTGACTCAAGGACTACGCGTCATCTATGAAATTTCTAATCGCATAGGATCTGTAAGTGCATTATTGGTTAATATGAGTTTTGAAATTCATCATGCCTTAGCGAAGAGATTTCAAGGATTCTTCAGGTGCTAAACCAGGTGCACTCTTTCCATTGACAGAAATGTGGTTACCCATACAAAGTGAAGTATGTGAAAGTAGTTTCTTACATGACGAGCTGACCAACAGCTCATCAGGTTCGAACTCTTCTCAATGACTACTTAAGTGATGAAGAGAAAGGCATGGCTGTAGGACGGAATCCAATATCATCCATCAACGAAATATTGAGAGATTCAAAGTTCTACCGCGACCGCGGCAAGGTGAGCTTTCGTTTCATGCTCGGAACAAGGTTCTAATCTGTATTACTTCCAGCATGTATTTCGTTTTGCAGACACCGATGTTAAGGCAGCTAATAAATCTCTCCGTGTGCATGAAAATGAACTGAACCACGTTCTGCGTGATACTGTTCCTGGTCTTGTTCAAGGTGCCTTGGAAAGTGCTGTTCAGACTATGTTGTCGCATGTAGGCACAGACGATCGTTTACTAGCTGCCGAACACCATCGTCTCCTCATACGATCGGACGCTTTTCATGTTAGTGTTCTTTTTCAGCCGACTTTGGCATTCCTGGATCGTGTAGCAGAAGTGCTTCCTTCTGGAATGGAGTTTACAAGGGCATCTACGGAATTATTGGACGACTTCGTACTGAACGTATACCTCCCCCAACTGGAAGAGAAGACATCTATGCTTTTCCATAACATCGTGACGGGTCATGACGCATTTTTAGTGGATTCCGCTTCACTGAAACTTTCTACAGAGCCACTCTTAAAGGTATGTTCCTAGAATTGACCTTTGCGTACTCTTTCCTTACGTAAATTAGGCATGCACGCAGTTGATGGCCCTGATTAACTCTCTCTGCGCTATGCTTCGTACGACGCCTTTTCATCGTGAAAACTATTCTCGTCTCATTCTGAGCGTGATAATACAATTTTATCAACGCTGCAGCGACCGATTCCAGGATGTCGTATCATACAATAGTCTTGACTTGACCGACACTCGTCTTAAAATATCTGCGCGGTGGGCGCAGCGAGAGAACCTAGCTGCTTTTCTCGGAGATTTGATGAAGGCGGTGAGTCGTGATAACTTGATAAAGGATTTACGGACATTGTTTTTATGTATCCTTGTATATTCGTAGGACGGTGATAAAAAGCAGAGGACACATTTATGTGAACAAGAAATTCGGGTGGAACTAGGGATCTTAGAGGATACTAGCATTCCTAGAGAAGAGCTTTTGGGATCGATGCACGATTTGTCATTCCTCGGCAGCTTATATCGCAGCATTGTCAGTCAAGCAACTGTGTCTGGTTCTTTCGAGTATCTGACTGGCCTGTTCGTAGACCTGGTTTATTGATCAGCTACGATCTTTGAGGTCCTCAACAGACGAAGTGTTAAAATCGCCGGACGTCGTTTCATCGCCGTTATTGCCCTCGCCGATTGTATTGCCGAATAATGAGATTTTACAGCTTCCATTATCTCGCGAAATGGGGGAGTAAGTTTCCTTTTTGCCTTTTACTCTTCACCGCTTACTCACAATCTGAATTGTGCATTAGCCGCTTTAGTTCTTTGATCATGACCTATGAACAACTTGCTCAAGTTATTTTGTTCACTATTCGAATTGACATCCGCTGTCGAGTGATTCATTACCTGAGTTCTGCCATGCGCCATGTAGGGCAATATCTCTGTCTTCAACTACTACTTTCTTTGACACATTGACAGGGAAATTATCGTATCGACCAAGAAGATAGCGAGCCTGACCCACATATCATTGATCTGAATAGTGAATTGGGAACGGTAGACGAATGCATTGCTGTAACATTGCCTGAGAAAGAGCGGACGTATGTATTGTTCTTTTGATTTTGATAATAACCCTTTCAACACTCCTGAATTACGGTTTTAAGGTTTGTCTTCGAGGGCCTTGATACACTCATGGAAGAACTCCTTATTTCAAGCGCGCGCTTTATACGCTATGCAAATTTCCACGGCGTGAAGAAGATCTTGAGGAACGTTATTGCACTGAGACAAAACGTCAAGACGTTGTCTAGTTGGTCTGCAGAGACCGAATTCGATCGTGCAAGAGAATTCTACGGATTATTTTCGCTTGGACCTCAGGTATACCTCTCCTTTTATATTCTTCATCTTCTGACAGACCCTGAGAGAAAACATGCATTTATAAAGGCACTTCTGGACAGCATTCGAAAGACGAAGAAATTCAGGTTTGAGGAATATCAGGCCATGTTGAATTTACAATGTGGTGTAGACCAAACACTCGGGCAGCCTGGTATCAATCCAGGATCAGACCGCAATTACAGCATGTATGTCATTGATTTGCACGGTCTTGAACTAGAGCATTCGACTGTCGACCCGGGTTCGTGATCCTGCTGGGACAAGTGGTTCCCGGCATAAGTATATTCAAGCACATTGCTTTTGACTTATTTTCTCCATAACGATTATACCAGTACACTGTAGGATTAAGTAAATTAGTTCACTTTCTCACAGTTTTGAGTTTTTCTATCTCCTGAGCACGACGAAACCAAGCTAAGTTGTCTGCATCGATCATCGCTTTCGGGGCTGATGCGTAGCGTAGGCGTGGGGAAACAGCTCGTTTTGGTAAAGAAACTTCGTATTTTCCCTTTCCCTTTTTGTAATCTCGGTTGTACGTTAAGAGAGGAAGTCTTCCTAGCAATTGTTGGTGACGACGCCTCAGAAATCTCGTCGGTAGTACAACAGTTGACAAGTCACCATGGAGGCTATGAGAATCTTCTCGAAGCACAACGTTAGCACTGCTCGCCGCCGCTGTCCGTTCTCGACGAGGCTTCGGGGGATGCTTCATGCTGCCTGTCAAGCCCTCCACCATGTCCAAGAGACCGGTATCTTGAAACCCTCCCCGCAGTACTTCTCCATCAGACTCCAAATTCCCCTCGGGTTCTTCAATGTGTGGAATAGATACTTGCAATGGAGGTAGAATATTCTTTGATTGTACTGTGAAATATCTCCACCGGATGTTCACTTCCCTCCGCTTGCTAAAAGGACCCAAGTAGCGTGCTTCTTCAGATGCCGGGTCTGCACGGGTGGGAAGCGTAGGAGGCGTCTCCAGGTGGCTAGGTTTTAGAGCTTTCCCCGTGCGTGAGAACAGTGAAGTAAGAAGCGCTGTAAGCTCGGGAGAATAAACTGGTGGGCGCGATTTTTCGACACCGGGGATTATGGGCGGAGGCTTTTCAGCTGTCGCAGCGGTTAAAAAGGGCTTTGTGAAGAGCATCATGGATTTGCAAGGCAATTGATATTATTAATGGAGTTACCATACCTCTATAAGCTCCCTCTTGAGTTTGCCTATTCGACCATAGGCGATATCCAGCATTCGAATGAATGCTGTTTTATTGCCCGCATTTGCTGCCTTGAGTTTCCGAAGCTCCTACGACTCGGCTTTAGACACGTCTACCACCAATGCAGAAGCTTTCCCTACTTTTTCTAATCTCTGTGCTTTCACCTTTGGAATCGTGTTCGATTTCGAACGGACAGCAGTCGAGATGTCGTCGCGAAACTTGATGCGGAAAAATGCCCTAGTGATATATTTTAGAATGAGAGATGAGGGTGCTTCAAATATCACTATGCCTAAGATAATCATACGGCAGCCTGTTTGCTTCACGCAGGAGAGATCTATATAAGTTGCGAGGTGCTGGCGAGCTCATGTCGCGTCGAGAAGTAAGTAGACGCGCGGGGGAAATTACACTTGCCAAGATAATTACATAAACACGCAATCTAGCGGCGTGCTAAAGCTCGGACTATTGACAGGCTTGCACAATATCCTCCCAATGCACGCAGCAGAGCGCATATGCACATCTATTGATGCAGCGCGGGTTTATCGCCTCTCGGTGTTACAAGAATTTCGGAATGGATGGCTGGTTACACTACAAAGAAACGTAGAACAAGAAGTTAGCTAAATGCCAGCTCATTTGACGCATTCAAAGTCGAGCCTCTCATCTATGCACTCTGGCTAAGTAGGAGCCCCGTCGAAATACCTTCTTACTCGCTATGGTCCAGGCAGACTGGCGCAGACTACTAGACGTTTCGGATGCATTCATTAATGCTTCAGTACCTTCAGGACTGCTAGTTATCGCGAGATTCACCCACCGCTTTGCAACTGGAGGAATATGCTCGGCTGTTTGTGGCTAATAGCACACTGGGTATAAGAATGGACTCTTATGCTTAAGTCCGGATCGGCATTTCTGCTATAGTCGTTTGGGAAAAACATCGGATTCGATTTGCTCGTCATCTAAACGAACATCACATGGATAGAATCTGTGAATCACCTGTCCGTAAGGGATTTTATTTTGTATTTGTGTCCCGACATCATTAATGCGTGCAAATATATAAAAGTGACAAATTTTCTGGGTAGTGGTGTCAGCACTCGCCTACTACTGGTCTTTCGACAATGAAACTCTTCGCTCTTTCTGCTATCATAGTCGTCGTGCCCTATGTTCATGCTCAAGCAGGGGTGAGGAGTCTTTCATTTTCATGTATGATTTTTTACTCATTCACACCCATTCCGTCAGCTCTATGCTCAGTGTACGCTTACCTACCTTTCCTTCCTGAGCCTTGCGATTTAATTAATATATATCTCAAGGTGGTGGAATTGGCTGGAGTGAGTATTACTTACAGCTTTGAGATGCAGTAAAACACGTCTAACAGATCGCTACTCCATAGCTGGCGCTACTACTTGCGTTTCCGGTTCCGTATGCACCGAATTGAATTCCTGTCTGTGACCCCCTTGCTCGAATGCCTTTTTTCATCCTGACTGCTATGCGAATAGACTACTCCCAGTGCCTTCCAGGAGAGGCCTCAACAACTGTCTCAGCATCTACATCGAGCTCCGTTACGGTTGCACCTACTTCCTCCGCTCCGGCACCTACGTCAACTGGTGGTGGTGTATCAAACGTTCCTTTCCCTTCTTTCCTCGGTGGAGTCAACACGGCAGGCTATGATTTCTCAGTCGTAAGTGACGCAGCTTTGTTGCAAACAAATACGGTAGTGATACTTCCACAGGGCACCGATGGATCATTTAGTGGCAGTGGAACTACCCCTCCTGCGTCACAGTATCCCCACTTTGCAAACGAAGGCGTCAATATTTTCCGCATCCGTAAGTATTCGTTTTTATAATTCGTGTCATTGGTATTTACTCGCAGGACGTACGCTGCGTAGCATTCGCCTGGCAGCTCATGACACCTACCGTTGGTGGAGATATTTCTCAGAGCTTTTTCGAGGAGTATGACACGACTGTCCAAGCAGCACTTGCATCTGGTCCGGACGTCTTTGTCATAGTAGACGTCGTGAGCATTTCGAGGTTTCCTTATTCGGTCCTTTTCTTGAACCGATAATGTCTTGCTAGCATAACTATGCTCGTTGGAACGGCGAGATCATAGGACAGGGCGGACCCACTAATGAACAGTTTGCTAGTCTATGGTCTCAACTTGCTACCCAGTATGCAGAAAATTCTCGCATCATTGTAAGCTATTTTCAAGCTGTCAAAGTAAAAAAAATTTGCTCCTTACGCTAAGATTTCAGTTTGGTGTCATGAACGAACCGCACGACTTGCCTTCTCTCTCGTTATGGGCTGAATCTGTCCAAGCTGCAGTGACAGCCATTCGCGCGGCTGGTGCCACTTCTCAGGTCATTTTGATTCCTGGTTCTAGCTATTCTTCAGCCCAAACGCTTCCTACTGAAGCTGGACCCTACCTGCTCAATGTGACTGATCCCATTGGTGGAACCTCAAAACTTCTCTTTGATGGTGATTATATTAGACTTGCAGACTTTTATGTGCTAACTTCACATTGCAACAGTCCACAAATACCTTGATAGCGACAACTCCGGAACGCATGCCGGTGAGCCTGTCGCACAACCACATAGACAGTGTAGGCATAGACTGACTGGACTTTACGCAGACTGTGTTACCGACAATGTCTCTGTCTTCCAAACTCTCATCGCCTGGCTCCAAGCCAATGGAAACCGTCAGGCTCTCCTATCGGAGACCGGCGGAGGTAACACTGCCTCTTGCGAGACTGAGTATGTCGTCGAATCCTTATAGATTAATTGTGATTGACAACATTCACTAGTTTGGATACTCAGCTCGCTTTCATAAAGGCGAATTCGGACTCAATTGTCGGCTTTTCTATATGGGCTGCGGGAGCCTTTGATCCTTCCTACGTGCTCAGTGTCACTCCTAACTCGGATGGCACAGATCAGCCTCTTTGGATCGATGCCGGTATGTACTCACATCATTTTCTCGTATATATAATGGTTGTTTAAACCTGCGCAACAGTTCAACCCAACCTTCCCTAGGTCTGTCGGTAGTAGCAAGAAGTCGAAATATACACTGGACGACGTATTCCATCTTGGACCCTATATATCATTCGCCTGGGAAATTTTTGTAGTGTTTCTGGATCATTTAGTAGTTTTAAAGGAGTTAAAGGAGATTACCATCCAAAATAAAAGAAATTTGAAAATAAAAACAAAAAACGGAATATATGGTCACGTGAAAGAACGGGCATTCACGCATTTTTGTGCATTGTGACGGCTTTAAGCTTGCTTTGTGAATTTACACCGAGTGTTGTACATATGGTATGTGATCAGAAACTATCTGGTGAACAGTTTTCGAACATTATTGCAGGCTCCCGCAAAGAAGAGAGATCTCAATCCCACCGGTCTCGGAAGAGCAATTATTAATCAGAAATCCAAGGATGCTCGTCAAGCACACGACTCAGAATTGGTCGGTTCGGCTTGATAAGTAGATATGGACTATGCTGATGGTTTCAAAAGTACACGACAGATATCGATTCAAGCAAACTTCGTTCTGTCACACAGGAGAAGAATTTGGACGAATTCTTGAACACAGCTCAGCTAGCAGCCACAGACTTTACAGCAGGTATAATGACTTACGTCCGTTGTTATTTATAAGTATTAACACTCCTAATATAATTTTACAGAACGACACAACATCACAATTATACAATCGCCTAGTGCTGGCGCGTCATCTGCTCACAATCCGTTCCTGCTTACGGACCAAGAGGAGAAACAAGCCCTCTTAAAACACAGAGAAAATAGGTCGCGCCTACGCGTGCCTCGGAGGCCTCCATGGACAAAAGACATGACACATGCTCAGCTAGAGAGACAGGAACGAGATGCCTTTCTCGAATGGAGAAGAGGCCTTGCACAGTTGGTATTGCATTTTTTCCGTCGCTCTGCTTCTAAATCTTGTAATTGTAACTTCATTCAGACTACAGGAAGAGATGGGGTTGTTGTTGACTCCTTTCGAGCGCAACTTGGAGGTTTGGAGACAGTTGTGGAGAGTCCTTGAGAGGTCACACCTTGTCGTACAGATCGTCGATGCGCGCAATCCTTTGCGCTTTCGCTGCGAGGATTTGGATGTATGTGTCAAGGAGGTGGAAGGTCCAGAAGGCGAGCGTGGAACTGGCGCCGGGAAACGGAAGGCTCTTCTTTTAATCAACAAGGCTGATCTACTCACTGCTAAGCAAAGGTCTCTTTCAGTTGCAACAAGTATAAAGCATTTTGCTAATCCCATATTCAGACGTCTCTGGGCAGATTATTTTGATGAGCNAAAATATCCAGTATGCCTTTTTTTTCTGCAGCAAATGCGGTCGCAATCCAACAAGCAAAAAAAAGACGCGTTGCAGAAAGAAGATGAGGCTCGGCAAGCTAAAGCTCAAAAAGAAATGTATGAGGAAACTTATAAGGAAGAGAATGATGGACCAAATACTGAGTCCAAGCAGTTTCTGCGAGAGTCAGACGGAAGGTCTGATGATGATACCTCATCCGAAGAAAATTCAACGGAAGAGTTGTACTTTGATACCGAAGAAGATACCGAAGATGGGCGGGATCCTCGAACCAAGGTTCTTAGTGTATTAGAGCTAGAAGCTCTTTTTGTCCACTCTGCGCCTGATCTATCGAGTGGGTGCATTAAATTACACTCCCTTTTATACGCTCATTTATCTTAAATAGCATTTTCTGATGCATCCGGTGCGCCTNCCCCCAAAGCTCATCGTTGGACTCGTTGGTTATCCGAATGTCGGAAAGTCAAGTACCATCAATTCTCTACTGGGTGAGAAGAAAGTAAGCGTGTCATCGACGCCAGGGAAAACCAAGCATTTCCAGACAATCCACCTTTCACCTTCCATTGTACTTTGTGACTGTCCGGGCCTGGTTTTCCCACAGTTCGCGACAACGGCGGCAGAGCTTGTCTGTGATGGGGTCTTGCCCATAGATCAGCTGCGTGAATATACCGGACCTTCATCGCTCGTTGTCAAACGAGTTCCGAAGATGATTTTTGAAGGCATTTACGGATTGCGAATACACACGAAAGGACGAGAGGATGGAGGCGATGGGAGGGTTAGCGCAGAGGATCTTCTTGTAGCTTACGCGAGTGAGTTGTCTTCATTCATATACTTTATAGCATCCTCACGGAGCTATTGTTTAAGTTGCAAGAGGGTTTGCTAGAGCGGGTCAGGGAAATCCTGACGAAGCCCGAGCAGCACGATACATCCTTAAGGATTATGTCAATGCAAAACTTCTTTACTGCCACCCTCCACCGGGTGCTCCTGATGAGGAGTTTAACAAGCAGACTCTAGATTACACATTACGACGTATATCGCAAAGAAAACGTGCACCCATCACGAGAGTATCAAGAAATGCAGATACGTTTGTCGATATGGGTGAAAGCACCACAGGGCAGCCGGTGCCGAGCAGGAAAGCGCGCGCTGTAGACGAGTCGTTCTTTCCGTCTGGATCGAATCTCGCGGCGCGTCCGTTTGTGCAAGGAACTGTACGTCATGGTCAACAGTTTTCTCGGGCAAATTCGTACCCACACCAGAACATGATGATGGACGACGGGACGGTTGTCGATGGTCGAAGGGCACGAATGGCATCTGTATTAGCCGCCAACGGAGGCGAGAGTAGAGGAAACGGCAAGAAGCATTTTAAAGCAAACAAAAAGGTGAAACAAAGAAGTGGGAAAGGATACGACTAAATATACTATAATCTTGCTGTTGTTCTGTGTTCTGTGTACGCTTGCTTGCCTTGTATGTGATTCATAAAATTGTCTTTCACTGTTTGGAATAAAGATCGATTGAAGCGAGAAAGATTAGAACACATAGCACAACGCAGCTGTGAATTAAAAAAAAGTTTTTAAACATGAACTGGAAGCTGTACTGTTTAGTGTCTGGGTCCCAATGTGACCAATTCCATCCACCCTCGTCGTCTTCGTCTTCGATCTCTCTCGCAGGAATACGGAAGGCTATAGTTTCGTACGGCTCCGCAGCGACCTAGTGTCAAGTAAGTAAAACAGAAAAGGAGTGTTTCGAATATCACATACAATGAGGTACTGATACGCTCTGTTTGGTGGCTCTCGTTTTTGCTCCCAAGCACTCATAAACCTCCGTCGCGGAGTCACGCCATCTTTAATCTGAGGGAGGTGCACTTGTACCATCATTCCCTCCTGCCGCGCCTCTGGATCGCGCACTTTCGTGACGCGATAGCCTGGCCGTCCGATCTTAAGGAAAACCTTGCGCTGTACATTGTTTTGGGTCGGCGCAATCATTAACTGCGCATCCTTCATGTCGCGAGCAGCACGGCGTGCTAGATTAGTCTGGTGCTTCTTGCCCTGCGTGTGCGCCAGATACGAGCCTTCATTTGTGTGAAGTGTAAGGCAAAGACGGCATTCTAGGGAGCCAAGGTGATTGCGCAAAATGTATGGATCCTGGAAGGCGTCAGCTGCGCGATATGCGATTCCGAGATGAGAGCTTACTTTTGCTAGGTCGATTGTCTCTAAAGCTAGTTTCCTGAGGCGCTCCCTTCGATCGACATTAGCCTCTGAAGCGCCTGCGACACCTCCACCGCCGAATTTCGAGCCAACACGATTCTGAATGGTTTGTGGTTGAGTATTGCTCCAATTTCTTCAATGTACTCACGTACCTGGAAATCTTAGAGAAGGAGAAATCAATATCATATTTTCGTGTAAACACAAGAACAGACATACCCATAATCTCGAAATTTACTGAACGTAGGATGAAACGTATTGGTCGCTGAAGTGACGGGAAAACACTGAAAAAATCAGCCAAGTATGGAAGGCGCTAGATCCTAAATCGGTAGATGTAATTTTTGTTTTACATTTTCAAGTACATAGGTCTCCAATTAGTTGGCCAGCTGCTTTGCTGCCAAAGCTACTACATCCTGCTTTTTTTTTTCATCATGACCAGTAAGAAACGTATCTCAGAAGCGACTACGTCCGCACCGAAGCGCAAAAGAGCTAGGATCTCAGACCTGTCTGAAGACAAAATGCAGGTCTCCGTCGCGTCCGTCCTCCGTCCGGAGGAGGTCGACTTTCCTCGGGGTGGCGGGACGAGCTTTACTCCAGTTGAATACAAGGCAATCAGGGCAGAGGCTCTCAAAGAGCTCAATGAAGAGGATGTTTTTAAGGTGAACACTTATAACCTATTAAACGCTGAATCGACTCCTGATGACACAGTTCATGCAGGACTCCGGGGCACATAATAAAGTACCTAAGAAAGAGACGAGAAAGAAGAGTGATACTAGCGCATTAAAGAAAGGGTTGACCACACAACAAGTGGCAAAAAGCAATACGATTCGTGTTGAACACCTCAACTATAAGGCATGCATCGCATGCTCTCACTCAAATCTTCGCTGACTTTACTCCAGAGAATTGCAACAGGCATGAAATTATTGTGCCAAGTTATTGCAATTTACCCTTTCATTCTCATTGTGTCTCTGCCCAGCCAACTTCTTGGGCACATTCCGATCACACAAATTTCTTCACAATTAACGGCTGCACTCGAATCTGACGCCGAGAATACTTTATTGGAGGAGGCATCAGATGCTGAGGATGACGAGGGTCGACACAACAAGAGCCTACCAGACCTTGCGGATCTATTTCATCCTGGAGAATATGTTCGGGCGGTAGTAACTGCGGTTAAAGCACCTGGAACAACAGACGCAAGGCAATTTAGCTACTCAAGAGACGAAGCAGAGAAGGCAAGCTGCAGGGTTGAACTAAGTCTTATCCCGGAACATGTAAACGCTGGCTTAGTGAAAGCTGACCTTAAGAGAGGACTCGTAGGTCATTTTTTACATATGTTCCTCAGCTTAGCAATGCTCATACCATAGTCGACAGACGGTATCAGCGGCAGTNAAAAAGTGTGGAGGATCATGGCTATATCTTGGATTTTGGTATATCAGGTGTCTCCGGATTTCTCCGGCACAAGGGAACGATTGAAGACCGTGACATGAGCCGAACGCCTGTGGGGGGCCTCATGAATGCTGTTGTAGATAAACTAGCAGAAGATGGCCGGACATGCATACTCACTGCTGAGGAGGCAACTTTCAAATCATCTATCGTGAGTAATGCCCGCGCGTTATTGTCACAGTTCCCTTCTTAGACGAGCTTTTATTTGTAGCTAAAGGAACCGTCAAATGTATCCTCGATCCTCCCAGGTGCAATGTTACTGTCTCTTGTTACTTCAATCTCGCCGTCTGGCCTTGTTGTTCAGATCCTCGGCTCATTTGATGGAACCATTGACCTGTACCATTTGCCTTATGGCTCTTTGCCGTCAGACTTCAAACTGGGGGAAAAGGTCAAGGCTCGTGTCTTGTACGATGTAATTGGTGTCAGTCCACCCCAGTTTGCTCTGAGCTTAAAGGAGCATGTTATTTCTTTGAACGTTAGGAAGCGAAAGGTGGAGGATGAGCTAACTATCCAAGAAAGCTTCCCTGTGGGTACCGTTTTGCAATCGGTGATGGTGAAGAGAGTGGAACCAGAACGTGGATTGGTGGTTTCAATCGAAGACGGCCTGGACGGATTTGTGCATGTGAATGCAAAATGTTCATCGTTTCTCTAAAGCGCAGAGACTAACCACTGTTTGTCAGATTTCACATACTTCCGATGAGCATATTCCATCTCTTTCGGCGAACTCTGGTCCTTGGAAAGTGGCATCGGTGCACAAAGCCCGTGTAGTTGGGTATCACCCTTTGGATGGCATTCTGCAATTATCTTTTCGACCTTCCATCCTCTCACAGAGGTTCTTACGCGTTGATGATGTCAATGTTGGCGAGGTAATCAAAGGAAGCGTAAAGAAACTCACAGATACCGCTCTCTTTGTTTCGATCAATGGAAATGTTGATGCGATGGTTTGGCCAAATCATTATGCGGATATCATGTTGCGACATCCGCAGAAAAAGTTTAAACCTAATACCTCTGTGAGATGCCGGGTAAGTTTGGTCTAGCATTCGCTCTGACTTGGTCTTGACTAATAGGGCTCATTCTTTTTAGGTACTTTCTGTTGATCCAGGCCGGAAACGGATTTTGTTGACAGCGAAGAAGACGCTAGTTGAGTCTGACCTGCCAATAGTGTCCAGTTTCGAAGACGCTGAGGCAGGTCTAGTGACCCACGGTGTTATATGCAAGGTTCTAGAGAAGAGCTTGATTGTAGAATTTTATAACAACGTGCGAGCCATCGTGTCGGTTCGTGACGCTAGGTTCGTATGGTCAAGCATGAGAGTTCTATAGTGCTTATTTTTCTGTCTTTGTTTTTGCAGTGAAACAGCCGTGACGAATCTCGCGGAATCCTTCTCTATCGGCAAGCCTGTGAAAGTTCGCATCACTTCTGTCGATCGTGAAGCCTTGCGGATTACCGCAAGTATCCGACAAGCGCTGGGAAACGCGGAGCCCACTGTAGGCGATATAAAAACTGTCGAAATTGGGCAGACTGTCACCGGCGTTGTATTCGAAATTCATCGCGAGAATGTGCTTTTGCTTCTTGAGCCTTCGCGGGTCCGCGCTCTGATTTCTTTGCACAACATCTCAAACCACCGTGGTACACCAGTGACTCAACTGCGTTCCTCTTTGAAGAGCGGAGACAGAATGCAGGAACTTGTGGTTGTATCGCGGAACCTCGACAAAAGCATCGTGATTGTCGCCAACCGTCCCTCGAAGACTCAGTTGTTAAAGCAAGTGGCGCTCAATCTTCACGATATCTCTGTAGGCTCAAAAGTGACAGGTCGTGTTATTAAACATGGAAGACATGGTGCTGTGGTGAAATTCCCTGGATGGGTAACTGGGTTTTTGCACCCCACTGACGTGAGTGACACCTTCGATCAGGGCAAGGCGTTCCCAGCTGTAGACTCCACGATTACTGCGTCTGTTATTGCTATCGACCGCGCCAAAAAACATCTGTCGTTGTCGACGAGGCAGTCAAGATTGGATCCTAGCTTAAAATCAGATATTATTGACCGTGAGGTTGACAGCGTGAATGACATAACGGTTGGGGAAACAATCAGAGGCTTTATTAAGAGTGTTGCAGAACACGGTGTTTTTGTTACTGTCGGACGTAATGTAGACGCGCGAGTGCAAATCAAGGAACTCTACGACGAGGTATGAATCCTGTATTCAAATTTTGTCAAAATTCATTCATCGCTTTTGGCAGTTCGTGAAAGATTGGAAGAAGGGGTTTGAAGCGAACCGGCTCGTTAGCGGTCGAATTCTCAGGTGAGTTTTCCATTTTTACATGCGAAGTTATCAAAGCGGTTCTGAATATTTGCCAGTATCGATCCTGACAGAAAGAAGGTGGAGATGACATTTCGTTCAGGTCTTTCATCTGTGAAGCCTCAGGTCTCCTTCGGTGACCTAGTTGAAGGGCAAAAAATTGACGGAAGAGTCAAGAAAATAGAAGACTTCGGCATTTTCATTTCTATCGAAAGTACAAGGCTGACCGGTCTTTGCCATAAATCCGAGGTATGTGGTAAATGATTATTTGAGACCAATTATTAAAGTGTTTGGCTTTCAGATTGCTGACAACGAAAATGCGGATGTCGCTTTGGCCCTGAGAAATTTCAGAGAAGGCGACGCAGTCAAGGCCATCGTTCTGGGTATGGATAGCGATAAGCGCCGTATTTCTCTAGGCTTGAAGCCATCATATTTTTCGAAGGAGGATGTAGAGTCCAGCGATGAGATCGAGGAAGACGATGTTGAGCTGGAGAAAGATTTGTCTGTTCGTGAGGTAGCCGTTAGCTCAATCATTGACAACGAAGAAGCAACCAATGAGGAGGACGATACTGCAATGGTTGTCGACGACCCGGCATTCGAGCTGCAGTCCGCACCGGCTGAATTCACGAATGAGAAAGCCTCCGCTTCGGTGCCTGTCCTTGCTCTGCAAGGCTTTCAGTGGACTAATGAGGCTATTAGAATGGATGAAGGCAGAGCTTCCTCATCTGATGAGGAATTGGACGACCAGAAAGAGAAGAAGCAGCGTAAGAAAAAGAAGAAAGTGATCGAGCAGGACCTGACTGCAGATATGCACTCGCGCATGCCGGAGTCTATCGCAGACTTTGAGCGTCATCTTCTTGCATCGCCAAACTCGTCATATATGTGGATTCAGTACATGTCTTTTCAGCTGCAACTTTCCGAGATTGAAAAAGCGCGGGAGGTTGGGAGGCGTGCTTTGCTGGCTATTAGCATTCGGGAAGAGCAGGAAAAGCTAAATGTTTGGATTAGTTTGCTGAACTTGGAAAATACATATGGAACAGACGAAAGCCTTGAAGCCCTGTTCAAAGACGCAGCGCGACACAATGACTCAAAGACGGTACACTTGCGGTTCGCAGCAATACTGGACCAATCTGACAAACCTGAAGTAAGTACTAAAAGAGCTTGTCTATGCAGTCCACGTCTCATGTGATATTTCATTACAGAAAGCGGAAGAGCAGTACAAGCGTACATGTAAAAAGTTCGGACAAAGCTCAAAGGCATGGACACTCTTCGGAGAACACTACTTATCCCGTGGTTTAGTTGAAGAGGCACGCAAACTTCTACCACGAAGCCTGCAAAGCCTAGAAAAAAGGAAACGTCAGTAGTCCTTAAATAATTTACGTGATGTGGTTGAGATGCGGATGTTTCATTTAGACCTCAAAACAATCACGAAGTTCGCTCAGCTAGAGTATAAGCTCGGTAACGCTGAAAGAGGAAAAACGATCTTCGAAGGTATTTTGGATTCGCATCCGAAGCGGTGGGACCTCTGGTCGATATATATGGACATGGAGGCTGGCCAAAAAGACATCCAAAGTACACGGTATGTCAAGTGATTGTATTCCCTATAGAGTATAGTGCTCACATTTGTTGCAATCCTTGCAGCAACCTCTTTGAACGTGTCTTCGCGCACAAAATGACTAGTCATAAGGCAAAGTGTGTAATTTCGATTGTTGTTGATTGTTGTTTAAGCTTGCTTATGCGCTAATCTAGGGCATTCTTCAAAAAATGGTTGGAGATAGAGCGTCGGGTTGGTGACGAGGAGGGTGAGCGTACGGTAAAGGCGAAAGCCATTGAGTGGACTCAACGTACATCATCTTCATAGTAGACCAGTTCAAGCTGATTTTTTGCAACTCATGTATCGCACGCAATCTTTGAAGTTATTGTTCCTGCAATTCCATAACTGCAAGACCTGCTGAATTCCAGATCAAATAATTATACTTAGCAATACCGAAGGACAAAAGAAGATTAATGATAGTATAAACCAGGTTGCATGAGTAAAGAAGGTAAGAAAGCGCGTCAGATGTGCAAATAGAATGACAATAGAATGGGTATATCGCCCGAGTGGAAGAGACAGATGATAAAATCAACAGCATAAACAATTTCTTTATGGGCGTGACTGTGTCCGTTGGTGGCCACCTACCAAACGATCGTCTATATCGCTGAGCGGCTGGCGCGCGCTCATAGAGCTTGCCAGCTGGCGTTGCCAGTCGTTGAGCTCGTCTGACAAGTGTTGGTACGCCCGATCAGCTTCTGCACTAGACGAATTGCTTGCACGACGTTCTGAGATTTCTGATAGTGGTCGATCACGCCCGAATGCAGACTGATCATCTTCCAGCAGCAAATCAATTTTCTGCGAAAGCTGTTCGTTATCCCGCTTGAGTGCGGTGTTCTCAGTAGCGAGACGCTCAAGCTCCGACTCGTCATGACCATTACGCACAACAGACAAAGCTGACTCTAACCGTTCAATGTCCTGCTCGAGGTCTTCGACATGGCTAAGACGCTCATCCGCCTCTCTCTGTGATGCAATCAGATTATTACGGAGATTCTCAATTTCCTGTTCGAGAGACTCGATACGCCTTCGCAAGTCCTTATTCTCCGAGGTAAGGCGCTGGTTTTGTCGCTGTGCGTCGTTCAGCTGCACGCGGAAGCTCTCATGACCATCGTCCGAAAGCGGTGTATTTCGCCCGTTAGCGCCTCGGATACGTGAGATTCCCTCTGAACTGAGCCCACCGCGGCCCGATTCAAGCTCCAACTGCAAGGAAACATTTAACGATTTCTGTTTATTGACCTCATCCTTCATGCGGCGCATCATTTTCTCGGTGCCTCTTTGATAATAAAGTACTTTAGTATATTTCAATAATCGAAGCATACAGGCCACAGCTCACTTCACATACTTGACAGCCAGCTGATAATCATCTTCCATTTGCTGAAGTCTCGACTTGAAGGTCTGCTCCGCCTCGACAAGTTTGCGCTCGGCCTGCAAAGCCCGCGATTCCCATTGACCTTCGTCGCTTTTACTCGAAGACGGGCTTTGAATATAGTGCACCCGCTCAAGCTGGTTAGAAAGTGTTTTCACATGGGCTTCTAGCTCATCCCTCCGGCGAACAGCGACCTCGACCTCCTTCTCCATCTCCTCCTGCAAACGCACCCGCGCCGCCAGCTTGCTCTCCAGCTCGACGACGCGAGCAGGCGCCTCACCAATCTTCGTCTTTAGCTCATCCTCATCGACAGCCTCACCTTGTTCAGCAAAATAATTACGGAACATCGCCAACCGCAGTTCAGCGTCAGACGCCTGCCGCATCGCACCTTGAAGCTCTGTTTCCTTGGCTGTGAGCTCTTTTCGTAGACTGCCTACTTCAACCACGACTGCCTGGAGCTGAGTAAGAACGCCGCCGATCTGTGTTCTCAGCGTAAGCTGTTCAGACTCCAACTCTTGGATGCGCTTTCTAGATTGAAGAAGCTCATGCTGTGCCTCATTCACACGCTGCCCAGACTCCTTCAGCATGTCACGCAAAGATGTAACTTCCTTGTCCATTGCATAGACTTTCTCCTCATGTCCACGCGTNGCGCGATCTTCATCGGACTTCAGATCCTTGTGCATGTCAAGTAATTTACCTAGCCCTCCGGTTGTCAGTGCACGCAATTGATCCGCCTCTTCACGAGATCTAGCCCAAGAGTTTTCAACATCATTTAGACGTTGCCGCAGCGAGTCCGCATCTGCTGATCGCGACTCAAGATCCAGCTTTGTCTCTGTCAAGTCAGACTCTAGCTTTGTGATCTGATCACGCGATTGTCTCCACTGTGCTTCTAGTTCTTCTGCCCGCGCCGATGATGCCAACAGTGCGGTTCGCGTTTGCTCAAGTGCACGAATATGCTGCTCTTTCGATGTCTTGAGCTCCTCTATGTGCATGTCTACCGCCTTGCGCTCTGCTTCCAGCATGTTAGTCTTCGATGTATGGTCAAGCAGGAGGACACTCTGGTCGCGCAGCGCGCTCTCGAGCTCACTATGGCGATCTTGCAGATCTGAGTGAACTTGCATTACACGCTCGTGCGTTTCCTGGAGCGCGTCAGAACGTCGCATTGCCTCCGCTGCACGAGACTCGGCGTGTTCAGCAATCCGTGTCTGCACAGTGACCATACTGCTCAATTCTGCAACCTGTTTCCCTTGTTCCGTGCGTTCTTGCGCAAGTGAGGATACCTGCCGTTCCAACTCGGTGATACGCTGCCTTTCAATGCGTGCAACATCGTCCTGTAAGTTGTTTTCATACGCAAAAAGCTTGGCACGGCAAAAGGCTGTCTCTTGAATTGCAGCATTGCGTATCCGTTCCATCGCGTGACATCGTTCTGAGGCACTGCGAGCTTGCAGTGCAAACTCACTCTGGAGACCAAGTTTGAATCCCTCATACAGAAAGATCAGTTCGTACACATACCTGAACACGTGCATGTTCCTGCTTCAATTGCATGATCATAGTTGCGAGGCTCTTGAGATCAAGCGCTTCATCCGTAAGGCTACGCCTATCCATATCGCTTGGATTTAGCTCTACATCTGTGTAAGCGAATCCAGCGATTGTCGCATTTCGCAGTGCTGCCCTCATCCATGCCTCACGCTTCTTCATCCCCTCCATTTCTGCTTCCTTGAGCTTCAGGTCACGTATTAGGTCTGCAGTGACATTCCCCGTCGAGCCAGGTCGTGCGTGACTAGATCCATACCCATTGACTGTTGGCGAAGCCCGCCCACCGGGCTGATAGTATCCGTCAGTGGGTGGCTTCGAGCGGTCTACAATGGGTGACGGACTCCGCGTGCCCTGTGCATTGCGCTGCATTGCAATGGTTGCCATGTTCATTGGCTGCTGCTGATGGGGTCCCCCAACTACGCCATTCGCGGCTGGGTGATACGCCTCGCCCTGTATCTGCACCTGCGGGGACATTGAGCGCGCAAGAACTATTGAGGGATCCTGACTAATTGGGCTTTTTGAGCGTCCGTTCTCCGCCGGTGAAGTCATGCGCTCGCGCCTCGAAGCCTCAGCAGCAGCATTATCTGTACCTTCGTCAGAGCTATTATACACCTCATCACCCTCGCGCCGCGCACGCATAGGAGCCTTGCCCTTAGTGTTTGCAGCACTCGGGTATGGCGCGGTAGTAATGCCATTCCCATTTATCGGCTTTATGCCTACATTAGGGCGTGTGCCTGACGGTGATATGGCGCGGCGAAGCTCCTCCGCGTCAGATGTGAATGGTTGATTGGTTGGCGACATCGCACGGGCGGCACCATTTGTCATAGTCTGCTGGGCCGGTGGGGACGGTTGTGGGGACTGACCAGTCACAGATGGACGCCGGGCAGAGATAACACCTTGCACATCTGCTGGAAGAGTCTTGCTTGGTTCCGGATACTTAATATGTTCTAAAACGCGAACAAAATCAAAATCAAACATTAAGCTACAAGCGGTTAGAAGAATTACTTGTATCCAACACATGGATGATCGACGCGTCATCCGTTTGCCCTGGAGCGGAAGATTCGCCACCAAGTACAAACACTCTCGTCCCGACGGCAGCCATTCGATGACCAGAGCGCACGCTCGGAGCAGGGCCCATATTTTGAAACATGTACCATCGCTGATCTATTTATTTTGTGAACATCAGAGGCGCTGGTTCTGCGAGAAGGGCTAAGCGAAGCACGCACTGGAAATCTTGAATGCAGCAAGGTCGCCGAGGTCGTTACCATCAACACCCCTTCCTCCGAAGATGTAGATAACGTCATTGACAAGTGCGGCAGCGTGACCCTCACGCGGTGAAGGAATGAAACCAATGCAGTTCAGTTCAGTCCATTGGCGCGTGGTGGTATTGAACGACCAGGTGTCGTTGTAATGGTATTGCGAATCCGTACCGCCAAACCTATGAAAAAAATGTTATCGCTGTAAACATAGCAATCTCAAAATATTTCAAACATGATGATCCGATCTCCAAATGTGACACAAGTATGGCCTGTTCGTCTTGCTGGCCCTTCGTTTCCCGACGGTTTGACGAGTTCCCAAGTTGCTTTATTTCTCACTACAAGAGATTGTATGATAAAACTGAGTGATGATATTGTCGAAATTGTCCAAAAGAGACTCACATGTATTAAGATCAAATGCCCATAGGTCATTAAGAAACTCTCCGTCCACCTGGCCTCCAAAAACGTAAAAGCGTGTTCCAACCATCGCAACCGCATGCCCGTAACGTCCAGCGGGTGCAGGTCCAGTGATAGCGACACGAGTCCACTCGCGGGTGACTATTTACGCCTGTTATTTTAAACTGATTGTGTCTTTCACAGAAAGAACTTACCTAGGTTGAGAAGATAAAGCCCGTCGTCTTGAGTGTCGGAGGCAAACGGTCTTCCGTCAGACTTCGTATCACCGCCCCACACGATGAGGACGCTGCTAACGAGGGCACTGGCATGGCCTACACGAGGTGAAGGTACCTCGCCAGCGGTTTGGAGGAGAGTCGCAGAGAGCTCGCGGGAGGAAAATGAGTAGAGATCGTTGCGGACAGAGTCCTTGACGAGACCGCCGAAAAGGAGGAGCTCGCCAGCCTGAGTCGAGACAGCAGGCAGCGAATGCCCGTAACGAGGAAATGGTGATGGTGATGGGCTAGAAGGCGGGGCGATGCCGGGTTTGGGGAGCAATGCGGGCGGCGGTGACAGTAGACGGCGCGTCGACCAAGGATACGCGGACTGTTTTGTAGGAGGCACGGCAGAGTTTGCGGGAGACACGCCATTCGAGGATGCCACCTGACCGTTTGTATCTCGCTGTTGCTGGCTAATCAGCAGAAAAGAGCAAAAGATCAGAAAATGGCATGTAAATGATGCGAAAACGAGCAGACTGACGACGGATTCATCTCCCTCTCTTTTGCAATCTCCCGGGCCATTTGCTGAGCCTGAGCCTGCTGCTGTTGTTGTAATAGTTGCTGCTGCTGGGCTAGCTTTTCTGTGGCATCCTTGGTCTGCGCGAGTGCTTGGCTGGCGGACTGGGCTACTGTGACCTGAGTCGAATTCGAAGGAGCATGGGTGTTTGTCTGTCGCTTCCTGAAGAAGGACATTCTCCTGGCCCTGCTAGGGAGAAAGAAAGCTATATTGCAAAGAAAATGGTGAAAGAGATGAAAGAAAAAAGAGCGATAGCTACGAGGGGGTTGGGACTGGAGATGGAAACAGCACGCACGAGCGCCAATCGACCCCATGAGAAAAAATTACTTCATATGGAAGTCATTGCATGATCGTGTTGTCAGTTGTTTGTACGATATGTCAAGTGCAAACGTCTGCAGCGTCTGCCCATATTATTATTATTTTCAAAGCATATTTGTATATACATGTGTATGCGCCCTCGACCCAAGCAGCGCGCTCACCCGTTCCAGGTGATGATGTGATCGGTTTGCTCGCTGTCGTGATCTCGCTTGCGGTGACCCATCAACCGCTCTCGGGAGGGGAACAGTCGGTTGCACTCTGTAGACATGAGATAGATATGCATGGACAAAATGGACTGCTCAGTATCACGCACTCGAGTATGCGCATATGTATATTGGCGTTCTGTTCACCGTTGCCATCAATCTCAGCAGATGCGCTAGAGCTAGACGAATACCTACTCGACTGGGGTTGTCATTCGTCCGACACCTGCCTCCAGCTGTGTGGCCGTCGTCACTGCTGTATCTTGGCATGGTGATCAGCGTCTGCGACCCCCAACACGCGAGATCGCGCACCGTCTTGTATCGCAGGACTGGAAGGAAGAACTGACGGCAGCCACGGCAAGCCAGTACTCATCGTAGTCACAGTCAGGATTCAGGATTCGCCTTTAAAGCGCGTCGTGTGCGACTGTCGTCCATGACGTCCGACTCACGACCAAGAACGCCCCTCTCTTCCCGTTTGCAGAGCTTGCTCACAGACAGCCCACGCTCATCGCTTGACGCCGACAGCGCCGACAATGATTCTATGCATAGCGCGTCGCTGACACAACCGAAAGGCATACCTGCGCGAATACAGACCGCGTCTGCGCCTGACCTCGCTCAAACAGTTTCACTGCTCCCCATAGTACGGTGGTTCCGTGGTGAGTCTGCGCCTTCTTCGCCTTCTTCGCCACCTTCTGCGCTGCGCGAAGCTCTCGAGGACGACATCTCCTGCCTCTCTCCGCTCTCGCTCGACGCGCCTCCACCAAACTTCCAGCTGCAGCTGCAGCGGCCGCCGCCCGCCCGCTTACCCGCCCACTACATGAACGGCCCGGGGCGCTCGGCTCTGTACCGTTCGCCGCCCTTCCTCGAGTGTCTCGCACGTTCTGCGCTTCCAACCGCTTCTGTCACTCGTCCTCTACCCGTCCATCGCCAGACAGCATGTCACTCGTCCACCCCAAACAACGTCGATGTAGACAGTACGAGCGCTGTGGACTCTGCGAGCATCGACATCACTCAGTCCCCACCTACGCGCACGTCCCTTGACTCTCTGCGGCGGCTGCGCGACAGGAGTATGCCAGGGGTGTCACGGGTGCAGAGTACGAGCCACACGCGCTCCTTCAGCACGAGCTCTAGTCCAACACGGTGGTGGTTTGGGACCCGTAAGGCTGATGTGGATGAGCTGCTGGACGAGAGTGACCAGGCCGAGACGATCGAAGGCGAGGAGGAGCAGATACGTAAGAAATGTGCGTTTCAGTCATTAATACCTTCTTGGTTCTCAGTATTCTCACTTGAGGATCAGACCGTGCACCGAAGAACCCAATCGTGTTCTGTCATGGCTTACTGGGATTCGATAGTGTGCAGATAGGGCCTGCCATAGCGCCCATGAACGTCTCCCACTGGCGCGGGATAAAGGAGGTACTTGAGGCGCGCGGCATCGAAGTTCTCATAACGCGCGTTCCAGCGACGAGCAGTCCCGTCGAGCGCGCCAAAGTCCTCGAGTCAAAGATATCTGAGGTCTATCCTGGTCGCGCAGTCCATCTTATAGGTATGTACTTACCCCTTCGTGAAACAATTGCTATTGCTCACTGAAACAATGGCACAGGTCATAGCATGGTCAACTATTTATTCCTCTATTTTTAAGTGAATGACTGAATTATTTATCTAGGGTGGACTTGACTGCCGCTACTTGACTACACATCTCATACAGCGGAAATTTCGCGTGCTCTCAATCACTACTATCGCAACACCGCACCGCGGTTCGTCATTTGCAGACCACTTCATCGCAACGCTCGGCAAGGAGCGCTTTCCATCATTCGTTTCGCTGCTTGACTTGTTACCAAACGGTGGCGGCGATGGTAGCGCGTTTGAAAGCCTTACAATCGGTGCAATGCGCAAGTTCAACGAGGAAACACCGGATGTAAAGAGCGTTAAATATTTCAGCTGGGGTGCGGTGGTTGAGCCTGGGTTATTTGATGCCTTCAAGTAAATTTTCTTCCTTTCTTTAGGACTCGAGTACTAATAGGGTTCTTCAGGTGGCCGCACTCTGTAGTCCTGGAAAAAGAAGGACCGAACGATGGTCTCGTCTCTGTTGCTTCATCCAGATGGGTACGTTCTTCTGGAAAGAAAAAAAAGTTGTGTTTTATTCATTGCTCGTTATTATAGGGCACATACCTCGGCACGCTGGAGGACGTGAACCATCTTGACCTCGTCGGCTGGATCAACACCGCGCGGTATAAGTGGGCTGAATTCACGGGACGCGAGATTAAATTCAAACCCGCAACGTTCTACCTTGGTGTCGCAGATCATCTCGCGCGATATGTCGAAGGACAGGGAAAGGAGTCAAGTAGCGACAGTCCGAGCACGAGTAAAGTCGATCTTAAGTCCACCGAACAGTCGAGAGCTGGGGCTGGCGTGAGTACGGTGGAGGGCGTCGAAGAGCTCGGCCCGCGGACGCCCGTCGAAAGTCTGACGTGTGCGTCTAGTCCACCTGATGATGAGTTGCGGCATAGAATGCCTTAGCCTAACCTAACGACTCAGGCCAACAGAAAGGCCCATCGTGATCTTCTTGAAGCTATTTCCTAACTCTTTCTACATTTACATTTTAAATGATCCCTGCATGCAAGTAAATACTGCCCACATCTCTGAGGGCCCTCTGCACACTATAAGTACTAGGACTAGGATTTGTTTTGATGTACCATAATAATAATAAATGCGCTGTAACTACGTCGACGTTCAACGTTGGAGCGGGTTGCCTGTTGAGGGTATCCCGGAGTGTCGGACTCCCGCGTTGAGCGATTGAATCTACTTCCGTCATCTGTCCAGTATCTATTTACTACATACGAAACCCTCGTACTGACTTGACTTGACTTGATCATGTCCGAGTTGAAAGAAGTGTCGAAGAACAAGGTTTTTGAGGGTACCCTCACAAAGTATTCCCTAAAGGTATGTATATTCGTCTAGCTTAGCATACGATAACAAATGCTGAATGTCTATGTTTCTCTTCGATTCTCTGCATCTTGCGCTCTTTTTCTTACGGACGGTCTTGAACCACTCCAGTCTGCAGCACTGGGCGGACTGCAAGCAAGCTTTAACCTCTTCCTGCCCGCGAATGCGTCCCCGACATCCAAGGTTCCGCTGCTCGTGTATCTGGCCGGACTAATGTGTACTGAGGATAACGGGTACGTCTCCATCCATCTGCACGAGTATAATGAATAGGGAATAAATCAACATGCATACATCCACCTTCCTCATCTCCCCTCCCAGCGCACAAAAAGGCGGTTTCTTCAAAGATGCTGCCTCTGAGGGAATCGCTATCCTCTTCCCTGACACTTCTCCGCGCGGTGCCGGAATCGATGGCGAGGATACTGACTGGGACTTCGGTACGGGCGCAGGCTTCTATCTAGACGCGACCTCGCCGAAGTTCGCGGCTCACTACAACATGCACGCGCACATTACTAAGGAGCTGCCCGCGGTCCTCGCCGAAGCTGAGCTACCGATCGACATCACTCGCCAGAGCGTGTTTGGGCACAGCATGGGTGGCCATGGCGCGCTCACGATCTATCTCGCCGCCCCGCCGGGTACTTACCGCTCTGCAAGTGCATTCGCGCCAATCGCAAACCCGACCGCGTGTCCTTGGGGCCAAAAGGCATTCACAGGTTACCTCGCAGGCGGTGTTGACGAGGGACGTGCGCACTATGATGCGACCGAGCTCATCAGTCGTGTCAAGGAGCCCGTGCACATTTTGATTGATTATGTGAATAGCATTTGCACGTCAGAACTAATATCATTATTTACTTTGGAGTACAACAGGGCACGGGCGACAACTTCTACAAGCAAGGTCAGCTTCTCCCTGAGAATTTCCTGAAGGCTGCGCGGGAGGCGGGACACGACGAAGTCGAAATTCGGGTGAGGTCTCAAGCGGACTATGACCACAGTTATTTCTTTGTAAGCCTTTTCTTGNCTTCAAAWWAAGATACAAGAAAAAAAATCTGATTTTATGAGTAGATCTCGACGTTCGCGCCCGATCATGTGCACTGTGAGTTCTATGAAAATATTTTTCATCCTACAGTACTAATTGCATACGCAGTCCATGCCAACTTCCTCAAAGCCTGAAGACTTATAATGATAGCAGTTGCTTAGTAAGATTGAACATGTATTATTGGAGAAGTCACTACAATAAGAGTGTATCAAATGTTATTAAGAACGCGAGGTTGTAAGCTTAGGTATCCTGTCGTAAAGTATAGTATCTTGTGGCACGTTTTGAAACAGCGGTGATAATACCAGCACAGCACACAAAAAAGAAGATACAGAGCCAGTCGAAGCGCACAGAGTCAGAGTTGGCCGATTCGTTCGTTGTAAGCCTGTTGAAGTTCGTCTGAGTCCGAAGCAAACCAGGAGCTGGCCAAGGCACCATATACAGTTTCCCGGAGTCTGTGGTCGTGAATTAACAGCTTGCCGACGAGTATCTTGGCTGCGACAAAAGTCATGTTAGCGTTCCTCAGAACTATCTAAAAGAATGCTCACCATCTGGAATATTGTCCCAAAAATCGTCGAAGTCGATTGCACCGTTGATTATATTAGTTTTAAGGGCTCGGTCACTGATGCCTTGGGAGAACTGCGAGGGGTGAGACTTCCAATCGTTTGAGCAGGATTCTTCTTGTGTCTCACTGGAGGCACGATCGAAAGGGTGAGATCCACTAAAACATGATACAGGTTTGAGTATATAGTTCTTTTTGAATTTCACTAAAAAGTACTCACGACAGAATAGTGTATAGGATTATACCTGCGCTCCAACAATCGGCCGGCATTCCAACATAGCCGAGCTCCTTCCTATCAAGAGCTAATACCCCTTCAGGTGGCAGATAAGCAACCGTACCGCAAACATTCATCGTCTCCTGGTATGATCTAGCTCTTGCAAGACCAAAATCAGCGATTTGGACTCGAGGATACCTCCCAGGATAATAAAGAAGAATATTTTCGGGCTTAAATGAGGAAGGGGGGTCAGATAATAAAAAATCAATGAAAAGTATGAATGCCGTATAACCTTCAGGTCTACGAATGAATTATTCAGTACCACATAAGTAAAGCAAAAGTCGGAGACCCACCGCGATGGGCTATTGCACGAGCGTGGAGGTATTCTATGCCTTTAAAGATTTGATACATAATGTATTTTGCCTCTCCTTCACATATGCGGTGATGGGTGATATATGTGAATAGATCACCGCCTGTGCAGAGTTCAAGAAAAATATGCCTGCTCATGGTTTGTGCCGTCTAATAGCAACATCTAGAGAAAGGCTTACAACCAGCCGTTCTTTTCGTTCACGCTGACGTCCAATATGTGACTAATATTTGGCTGGAGAAAATGCAATGCACAAACATTAAGTCGAAATGCCAGATGAATGTTATAAATATTACACACATGTTCGAGACCGCGAAGAATATTGACTTCCTTCATGACTTTCTGCATATCGTTTTTCTCTTTTGCTCTGGTGACTATCGTTTTGCAAGCGACTTGTCTGGAAGCAACCGAATCAAAAGCTAAGTGTACCGAAGCGAAGCTCCCACTTGAGGTAATAGGTCGAAGCTTTCAGCCAGAACGACTCAATGCTTTTTGTTTTTGTTTTGGACACACCTTCCAAGACAGTGTGACATGACTGTAAAGTTCCCTACTCTTAAATTCTAGGAGAGGTTAAAAATGAGTCGGACTGTCAACATGTCGATGCTCACCTTATATGTGCTTTGAGGGGGCGTAGGTTCAAATATATTTAGCCTTTCGCGAGGTTCTTTCAGCACATGGACGCATTTGAAACCTGCCCGATAGGTCAAATTTAATAATCGGAAATAATGACAGGACAGCGCGATTTACTCTGTGAGAAGGGTATATGGATTTCGTCGCCATCCACGACTATCGCGGCCGATTTGCGTAGTTTAAAGCCATTCAATATCACACCATTCGTAGACAAATCCTTGGAGAGAAAATAGTAGAAATTTTGTTTTCTTCTTTTCTCTTTATGTCGAATGTCTCTTACCTGGCATGATACTAATACTCCGCCTGTACTTGACAGGGTACTGCGCCAGCATTGGCGATCCGTTGCCCCAATAAGAATTAAGTACTTACGCATAAACCTTGCAATGCTCTTTGGAAACAACTTTATCTTCAATTACATAGGTGCTTAAAACCGTCGTGAGCCAAACGAGACTGAAAAAGTACTTGGGTTCATCACCAATAATGAGAGCTTCGTCCAATGATGACCGGTCTATCCAGGCTAAGTACGATGACTGAAATATGAGATACAGTCAGATGGTGCGAGGTGGAGATGCCCTACTCGTTCACCTTCTCTACGACCGGCCCTGTTGGTAGTGATGAGTTTGGCACATTGAAGTTCTCCACCAGATCGAGAGTCTTCCATGGGCCTTGGTGTTGCCGATTTTGTATTTTCTGTGATGGAAGAGCATTGGGATTCGTTCAAGAGACGTCGGCGCTTGCTCATAGCTTTACTTGATCAAGCAAAGGAACGACGTGTCACGACTCGAGAGGTCGCGACCGCGTTGCTTATATGTATTTGGTGTTATGTACTTTGGAAGGCATCGCGAACAAATTTTCAGCTTTTTAAGGTATTTTGGTTTCGTTCTTCGTTCATCTTAGTATAGGTATTAACTAAATTTGATTTAACTATCTTGTTTTTCTGCACAATTAATGGCGCTCAGTGATTTTGTCCCATTTATGATGTCGCTGGGTCTGGGTTTTATCCTCACATTGGATTATACTTTATACTTTACACATTCATTTGATTATGTAAGAGGCACATAATCGAATTAGGAACGGTACTAGTCACGTTATCATAACTGCACAGTTTCGGAGGTTGCCGATTCTCGAGCTGTTTGGCCTCTATTACGGAAACCGACGCGATAAGTACAAACCTGAAGCAATCCTCAAGGTGGGCTCGCTGCGCGTATTTATCGTCATTTCTTTCTACTGACTCTCCCTTCTTCCCCAGGTAACTCTTGCTCAGGCTCTACTGTCCGTCTGTTTGTTCCGTTCAACTTTGGTTATATCGCAGACTCCCCGGCATGGCGACATTCTCTTCCAGCCCGATCGTAATTGACGGTAAAGGCCATCTTTTGGGCCGGCTGGCGTCCATCGTCTCCAAGCAGATTCTCTCGGGACAGAAGATCGTTGTTGTGAGGTGCGAGGAGATTAACATTTCGGGTAGCTTCTTTCGCAACAAGGTCTGTTCTGGTGAACTTGCAACGAGCATTTACTTATTATCCTCATATGTTCGACTGCAATGACAGCTGCGCTACCACAACTTCCTCCACAAACGCCATATCGTCAACCCAAAGAAGTCTGGTCCATTCCATCACCGCGCTCCGTCGAAGATACTCTTCAAGGCTATCCGCGGCATGCTTCCTCACAAGACTGCCCGTGGTGCTGCCGCTATCGAACGCCTCAAATTGTTTGAGGGCGTACCCCCGCCATATGATCGCAAGAAGCGTATGGTTGTTCCTGCTGCTCTGCGTGTGTTGAGGCTGAAGCCTGGCCGCAAATACTGCACGGTCAAGGTCGGTCGTGAAGCGGTTGCCGGTCTGTATTCTCATCTAACTGGCATTTGTTATTCAGCGTCTTTCTCATGAGGTTGGCTGGGGCTACAAGGATGTTGTTGACCGTCTGGAGGAGAAGAGGAAGATCAAGGCTCAGGCCTTCCATGAGCGCAAGGTACGTAATGCAATAGAATTATGGCAGTGTAACGACGCCTTACTTTTTTCTCTGATAGCTCGCTGCAGCCAAGCTGCGCCAAAAGGCAGTTGCTGATAACGCCGCATCCTTCGAGAAGCTGACTGCACTCGGGTACTAGATGGGAGGATTGCGTAGGTTTGTCGCCACCTCCGCCCTCATCTCCACTGCATTTTCTATAGCACGCTATTGTGAAGAAACTACATGTACCTAAGTTTTATGCTCCTTCGGTTCGGTTGTGCCATCGAATATGATCTCCCTCAGTTTCTCGGAAATCGGAAATCGAGTCTGTGATTAATTCCTAATTACGATTACGTTGATTCGACCCTGCGATATTATTGCCATATTGAGCGATTTCGTTGCAGACTTCCCAGTCGTAGTTGGATGATTCGTCGAACTGAGGATACTGGTACTTGCTTGCGTCCTCGCCCTGCATCCTTATGCTCTTGAACGGTTTTTCCATGATCCCACTGTAAATTTTTATCAGTCTCGCGTTCGTCAGACGTGTTCTTTGGAAGGTCTAGCTAACAACCGTTGTCGCGTTTCACGCCGCAATGTCAACGTCGTCGGCTGTGCTACTAGTAGAAAGCAGCGGGCCACAAGCGTTCAACATAGAAAGTGAGACTAATTTCGACTCCTTGCCCGTGCTTTCTGCATCCCAGGCCTCTTGGAGCTCGCTCGCGACAACACACGATTCTTCTGTTGCGGCCCCAGGCATCTCTGGTTCTTATTTGCTCAACGATCTAAAGCAGAACGCGTCTCAACCTCATCTTTCTGCGCATCCTCTTGGAGAGTCTGCGTCTGTCGATTCCTTCACTTCCCAGCGTAGCTTGATTCAACCCGAAGCAGCTGGGAAAATATTGCAGCATCTCGATGCGTCGATGAATTCAGATGGCGCACCACAAATTCTCTCCTCTCCGCCATCCGGTTTATCACTCTCTGGCCTCTTTCGCTCCAAGGTTGGCCGTCGGCGTGGTGCCAGTATTGGTACTACCGATAATGAGACCTCCGCCCAGGAGGAATCTGACTTCGACAAGTCCAGCACGACTTCGAAAATGAAGGGACGTGTTCGCGCGAGGCTACTCAGCTTTAAATCAAGTAGGGCCTTGGGCTCGGGCTCTGAAGCACGCGATTCTCCGCGACAGCCCACACGTTTATCTGCTCGTGGCACATCCGCAAGCCTGTCGAACCTCAAGGTGTCGAACTTATCCATGTCCAGGCTGCCCCCCAAGCCCTCTTCACCACTGTCAGACTCTGCACAGGCAATATCGAAAGAAATGAAGCGCGCTCGCTCACAAAGTGTCGGTCCTCCAAGTAGAAGTACGTCATCGAAGATCGCGAAGAGACTTTCATTAGGTAACCAAAGTGCAACAGTGAGTATACTCGTTGTGGTTCTTGGACGACGTATTGATGTTAGTTCAGCCCGGGATTGCCTATGAATTGGCAATAGCTGTAATCGGTCCGACTGGATGTGGAAAATCGACTTTCATTCGGAAAAGCCTCAAAAGGCGTAATCTATCAAATACAGAATCTTTTGTAGCAACTATATCTGTTGGAGACATGACTCGGAATATCACCTGTGCGTGCGACTGTCATTATTCGTTTGTGTGCTATGTAATTCACTTTTAAACAGATACTTGTCGGAGAGCCCGGCTTCTGAGCGAATTAAACACATTGACCCTTCTTTCTGTTTATGAGTGCGATACTCAGGACTGGAAGATCGACGGCATCAACGCACTAATTTCCGTATGGCCTTCGAGTTTACCCCGTGTCGATGGCATTTTTGTCTGTTACGACGAATCTAATGTTGAATCATTCAAGCATGTCATTCAGCTATTGGGTGAGTGTTCTCTTATCACTTTGATGGCATGTGGATTTATTGTCTGGTGAAGCTGGATACAAGAATCTCAACATTCCGACTCTGGTCCTTGCTTGTAAGTCGGACTTAGAGAAAAAATTACACCCAGAAGATGCCGCTCGCATCGTAGATCAGTACACCAAAATCATCGAAGTCTCCCAGTACTCGGACGAAGGAAAGGGTCGCATGAGAAAGGCTGTGGATGTGCTCATACGGCAGATCACTGCCCCGCAATGTGGGTACAAAGCTTCGTGTTTGACCCCTTTTCTCTTACTACTTACACAGCTGAGCGATCTATTGAAGCTCTTCCGTCAAGATCAGAAAAGGCGAAGGCACTAACCCTCACTGTTCGAACAGGGATATCTCCATCCACAATTGACCTAGCATCTCCCACTTCTTCACTTGTTCCTTCACCAGTTCGACCTTTGCCACGGTCGCCCTCACACACTGCAGTGATTATTTCTCCGTCACAAACATTAACNAAAAAACTTCCCGCCCGCGCAAAGGTCTCCGACTCGTGTGCGCTCAATGAACGATATCTTGGCTGGTTATCAAAGCTCACAAGGTTCCTTGCCTTATGAAAGTGACAAGGAACAAATCAAGAAAAACATTGCCAAATTGTCAAGCGCTGTGGCTAGGAGCGTTGAGTCGCTTTCTAGCTCGTCAGCGTCTGCGACCGCCTCTATGTCGTCTGCGAAAGTTATCGAGAATGCGTTGAATGCTGCTAATTCTGGCATCGATAAAGAGCGGCAGAAGATCCGGTGAGTAGTGAACAAATGTTTGCATTCTATCCTTTGTTTATGACATAGAAGAACACCACCTACGCCTTGGGCTACTTCGGATGAGCTATTGGATAAACTTTTCTTTTTATCGATTAGCGGTGACGGTGAGTCCATACTTCTGGGAAACGTTGTATGATAATTCTAAGTATCGTATATGTAGACCCTTCCTTTATCGCACATTTTTTTTCTGACTTATCGCCGATTTGCAACACCTCGGAGTGTACTGTTGGCAATGCAAAAGCGTATGAACGAGCTACGCCAACCCAGTGGTGATTTTACACTGGCATGTTTTGCGCAAATGCGGTAAGCCTCTTTCACTCCTCGTTTCCCTTCTATAGAGCCGGGGCTTACTTCGCAGTTACTAGGATGTGCAATTTATTGGAACAGTGGATGAAGGACTACCCTTCTGATTTTGCAGTCCCTGGGACGCATGGTGCTCTGAGTGCATTTGTCAAGCACCTCCTCTCGTACTCTCATACCCTTTCATATGGCTCCGATTTTCTACCATTTATCGAAACGCTTCCTACACTGGAAGATGAGGACGCTGAATGGTCACTAAAAGTGAATGACTTTTCTGCAGAGAGTGATAATGAGACAGACAGCATATCCGATATGGTGCCAGGAAGGCTAGAGACCGATATGGAGTCTCCTACGACGCCATTATCACAAATTCCTAGATGTAGTGCTTCTGAGCCCGCAAGCAGCCCGCGCACGGCTGCACGCGAGCGGCGGTCGAGTTTGCCACTGAGCGCAATGGCGCTCATCAAAGCACCTATTTTGAGCTCCGTGTGGTATCAGCGCACGGATGAACAGAGCAAGCCGTCTGTAAAGGATATTGTGACAAAATTACAGAGAACTGCTGCGGCACTTTCTCAACACGAGGCTGATGCGATTGCAAACGAGATCACTCGACGCGAGTCGGAATTGTTTCTGAAAATACAGGTGAATGTGTCTCCTTTATTAAATGAAAATGGCAAACTGAGAAATAGTGTATAGCGTCGTGATTGGTTGCGACACACTCTCATACCCGGAAAAAAGGATCCAAAATCCGATCCGATAGCACATTTTAGTAGTAATTACAATGAGCTACATGAATGGTTCATATTTTTTGTCTTCCACCATAGCTGAATTTGGCTGATACTTGGTTTTGATAGGGCTGTTTCTCTTATACTTAGCCATGACAAACCAAAAGGCAGGGCTCGTCAAATAGAGAAATTTGCGGAGGTTGCCATCCGACTGCGGACGCTGAACAACTACTCTGGATTGCGTGCTATAATCACGGCCATTAATCAGGCTACATACCCCGGCGATCAGTCCATGGAGCTTTTTAAGGCGAAGGCTGAATTACACAAGAGATTTCTTAGCTCTGACATTCTCCTTCGAACTACTGGGGCACATCAATCCTATCGTATGGCGCTGAAGAACACGAAAGGGCCTTGCATTCCTTCAGTGTAAGTGACTTCATTAATTCCAAACTGAACATAATCAATACTTTTGATTTTAGGGAAGTCCATACGTCCGACCTTCGTCGAGCTAATGAGGGCAACCCGGACACAAAGCCAGACGATCCCTCGAAGATCAACTGGGCAAAATATAGCATGATCGGTAGGTTTGTCACATCAACTACTGCATTTCAAGAGCGTTGCTGCGGCCCGAACGGTTACAAACTAGTAGAAAACAAGAACATTGGGCAACTCCTTGATGTGCCTGCCATGGGTTACGAGGTTCGTTCACGCTTTCTTTTGCAATGCGATAATACCTTATCTTGCGGCACTGTCACCNTTTTTTTGTACTCGCAGATGCAGCAGAATCGAATAGCTCAGCCTGTCGATGACGACAGTCTCCCAGCCGGCCTCGGTGCATCGAATATCTCCATCGGCGGACATTCCAAGGAAGGAAGCGTTATCAAACGATTTTTTAATGGCAGTTTATAGTCTGCACGTTTACTTATTCTACTTCATTGTTTTCGAGTATTGATTAGCTCGGTTTGATCACGATCTTACGACATTTATGACTCATATCATTTTTGTTTATTTTCGCCTGCATGTTGAACTTCGCTAACGCTAACGCTGTCTTGGATATCGAGGACCTTTGTAGATGTACATGTCTTGCTAGCTGTTTTTGCTTGCTATTCAATAGGAACACCTGTTTGTGTAGAGTTTTAACTCAATACTAGTACTGTAAACAGATAACTTGCAGTCATTCAAGCATCAGTAATGTTATACTTTGACTCGACATGCAAGCCACAAGGTATAGAGTCTCGATTCAGTGACCTCGTGAGAAGATCGACTACTACAATGGAAGTCAACCGCAATTGCTAGTAGATCGTTTGTTCTCTCTCTTTCACTTTCGGTTCAAATGAGCGAGTCTGGACGACCGCGAGTACTACTCACCGTACGGCGTACATTTATACAACTGAATAATTCAGCTCACTACGATTGAAGAACGATGATGGCCCTCCGGGAAACGATTCTCCTTACATCTTCGGCTTTGCTCGCCATCTGGCGAAAGATCTAGGTTACACCTTGAGCATACAGTGTATCAAATGTCTATTCGCATTCACAGTCTTCGTTTTAAACAATAGGATGGGACGTCAAGGTCGTTATTCCTTCTTCTCAGAAATCTTGGATAGGTGCTTCAGCGCTTCGTACAATCTCTACGGGAGAATTGGCATTTGATGCTGTCATTCTGGTTTCCAGGCAAAGCATATCATATAAAAGAAATAACCAAAGGACGATACTATTATCCTCGCGATCCTGGTATGCACGTGGATTGATCATCCGCTACCGTCACCCAATGTACCGGAATCTTGAAAACTC
This sequence comes from Phellinidium pouzarii, assembly GCA_004802695.1. Taxonomy (NCBI): domain Eukaryota; kingdom Fungi; phylum Basidiomycota; class Agaricomycetes; order Hymenochaetales; family Hymenochaetaceae; genus Phellinidium; species Phellinidium pouzarii. The sequence continues at coordinate 64,987 of SGPK01000072.1, forward strand.
ACTTAAATAAATTACAGACGGGACTGGAGAAGCGTCCATTCTGTCTCGTCCACTCAAAGACGGAGAGTTTGCCGAATGGATCCTCTTAGACGGTGTTTGTAACTTAATGAGGTGAACATGATAGCATAATTCATAACATGGTTTCTGCAGACGCCAGCAACATGTGCGAATGTCGCGCTACACAACTTGTACAAAGACGCAATTGACTTGGTGGTAAGTCAGCACATGTTTCAATGACAGCTCAATCTTCATCAAGCTGCAGATTTCGGGCCCCAATTTTGGTCGGAACTCATCTGGTGAGCAAAACGCAGGAATATAGGAACGAAGCCAATTATCGGTCTTCCAATGCAGCTGCTTTTGCTCTATCGTCTGGTACCATCGGCGCAGCACTCTCATCATCACTTTCTCACTGCCGTTCCGTTGCAGTCTCCTATGGTACAATTCAAAGGCCTGTTCCACGACAGCTTTATGAACCAGCACATCGCCTTTCTTGTCAGATAATACAGGGACTTTGGCGTGACTGGGGTGCAGACGCAGGCAGTATGCGTAACGGCGAGATCGATCTATACAATATCAACATCCCAATGGTGGATAGCCTTCTCGATAAGGAAGGCATGCGTGTCGTGTGGACGACTATCTGGAGGAACGCGTACGGAAGACTCTTCCAAGCGCACAAACTTGATCCACTCGCGAAAGCTGATACTACTCCTGCTGGTGGACCAGATGCCAAACTCTCCACGAGGAAAGAAGATCCAGCAGGCCGGCTCGAGACTTTCAGTATCTCGTCGCCAACGGCATCTTCTTCGGGATACAGCACGACTACCTCAGATACCGTCGCTTATGCGCCGGAGCTCGTCTTCACGTTCGCTCCAGACATGCGGGGGCTTATCGGACCGGGAACTGCGGCCCCGGTCGGTACGGACACGTGGGCAATTGAGCGCGGCTGGGCGAGTGTAACGCCGCTGCGCGCGAGCTTTGCTGAGCCGCCGGTATTGAGTGCGGGAGGAGACGACGTACTGCGCCATGAGGTGGGGGACGATTCTGGAGTTAGGCTGCTAAAGCTGTAGCACATTGGAGTTTGTGCATTTACGCCAACACATGCAAGGGCTCGATATAATAATCATGAGAAGAGACTATAAATTGGCAATGGCTACCAGAGCCACGCTGAACGCACGAGGTACCACGATGCATTTCGTGGTTCTTGTCTTCCCTTAGAATTTGACTGCGTATCTATGGTCTTCTCGAAATTTGCGTTCTAAACTCTTTTGGCTAGCAGCTATGCAGCCGAGGGGTTCTTCGAGATCTCTGAAGCGCATCTTGATCCGACTTTTTGAGCGTTTGCTTTCCTACGGTGTCCAAGCGAACCTCGGGGCTGGAGCTACCCTTCTTCGAGCCCTCGCTCTTAGGCACGTTAATCACAAGTCAGGCTCAGAAAATTTTCTGAATATGCACGTTCTACTTCTCCGCTTGGGCTCGCAATGCAGATTGTCAGGAATTCCAGAGTTTTTCCGTGGGCGCGACACGCGTCTGGATGTTGTGACACACGCCTCCGACTCTATCCCATCTCCAATTAGCTAAGACATTTGCCATTCAACTTCCTCTGGGTTGAGGGCACAATAGCTTTTCTGGACCTCGTCAATTTCAATAAAATCTTGTACTGACATAGTCAGTTCCGTTCAAGTCGTAGGATCAAAGATAGTGTCTTATATTTCAGAAGTCCGTCGAGTTTAATGCGTGTAAGATCAGTTACATGTCATTTCCAAATCATATTGTATAAATTTCCATGTCCATGCCTTTTTGCGAATATCCAATAAGGCGTGCGAGGGGCCTGTATTTTAAGAGACGTCGTTGTCCGAGGCGACAAAGAGCCCATAGTGATGTGTGACTACAAAAATCAATTGAATCCTTCAACCCGACCGGCATTTTAGCAGACGAGCAGGACGCCAGTTAGCCAGGCTATAAACACCAAAGCTCCGAATGAAGGCGTAGACCAGCGCCGCGGAGAAAAACTCGACACAACACCAGTGAGAACCTGCTTACTGTAGACCTTGAGCGTGTTGATGCTCCACGATGCATTCTATATAGTTTGAGAAGGGAAAATAGCCCGTGAGTAAAGCAGACATTGAGGTTCCTTTAACATACCACGAAGTTTGTGGGATCCTGAAGATGTTCCTGACACGTTCCTGTGCAGCCTGGCGTCGTGGCATACGTGTTGCCCGCCCAGTCACCACAGAATGTAATGTCTAGTGAAAAACATGTAATTCAGCCTCAGACGATCACTCGGATGTTGGTGCGTACCGAAAATGATCGAATGATTTACGAAAAACTGAAAAGGGTCACAGCCACCTGGTGATAGCGATGCAGAAGGCGTTGTCCATGTTGTCGGTTGAGGCTGTCCGACTAATATGTCCTTGGGAATCGAAACGCGATAGAAGTACCCTGCCCGTGTTCGTCTGCCATCAGCAAGGGAAATGAATGTTGTCAATTAGTTCAAAAACGAACAAACAGCGATCCCAGTTTCATCCCAAAGCATCGCATATATGCCTCCGCCTTGTGCGTCGAAGGTTTCGCCATACGAGACACGGCTCCAGTCCGTTATGCCGCAACCTGAATTGGAGTTTATTAATGCGTTACAGTCCGTTTGACCCTAATGTAAGACACGGAAAGATAGGGGCATTAATACCCATGCTATCTTAAACAAAAAGGGTAGCTTACAACTAAGGACCCAGTAAAGTTACCCGTGTCTTCGAGCGTGCACCCAGGGAGCGTGTGCCAAGTGACTTGATTGTGGACGTTGTCGTGTACGCCCTCAATGATGTCAATTTCGCCTCCCTGCATGCAGATATGTCAACTACCCCTGGTTTAATGAAGTCGGAACTGGCAACACACGTTCGGCCAATTATCCCCGACAGTCCAGAAAGCTGGCCACACGCCTAGCAATAATTTGTATTGTGATGAGATAACAGAAGTGCATATATATAACAGGTGGGGACGTACCGCAGCCCCATGGGGCGCGATTAACATCGAGTATGAAGAGACCACCATTATATGTCTTGTTACTGGATATGCGAACACTAAAGACGCGCGTACACGACAAATAGGGGCGTCCATTTGATAAATTTATAACTATTTAATGACATTTGCCAGGTTCAAGAGCCTGGATAGTAGACGTACCTCTTCCGATTTTGTCCAAGTGGAAGCGTCGTAGTGTCATCCCCAGTCATAATAATAGTACCATCGCTCATGACATAGGCAAGACTCGAGTTGAATGCAGTATCGCGGTCGACGTAGCTGATGATCACTACGTTAATTGTGCAAAAACTATGCTTGCAATCAAAATAGGGCATACTCGACCAGACCACTGAGTGTGTCGGAGAACAGTGTCAGTCACAGTGAGTTTCGAGGAGGCTGAGAATTAGGGATCACGTACTTCGTCGGGTCGGGGCCTGTGTAGAAGGACCAGTCACTACGCGTGAGGATATCGCACAGTCAGCTCACTCCCTATTTATTTCATTCACGACTAATACACTCACTCAAAGAATGTCTGACCTGCATAGTTGTCCTCCAAGATCCACAGTGCCTTTGAGCTGGTATTTGTCGAGTTTGAACCAGACGTAGAATTCGTAGAGTTCAAATCAGCACGCAGCTGGAGCGGGTTTGTGAGGTCGGCGATGCTGCGCGGCATAGCGGTCTTCACACTATCGACTAAGGAATTGAAAGACGTCCTTTTTGGAAGGATGCTCAGACCGCGCACAGAGGGGAAAAGGGCGGCAGCACAGAATGCAGCACAGAGATATCTCGTCATGAATTAGTTCTTCTAAAGTGCTATACAAATCGTGAGGATGTTCGTGAGCTATACAGCTATCAGTGCGATTAAGACAGTGCGGGGCGTGACGTCGTGAGCAGAGATGATGAGAGTCGTAGGGCAGAACTTCATGAAGAGCACGTTGTCGGGGTGGGAGAGCTCAGCCTCCTTGCCTGCCTGCAGGCGCATTCCGAACCGAATTTTTTTAATCCATCGTACGCACAGCCACGGGTTTGCCTCCGCGCCGTTCAAGAGGCAGTCAACAGCAGCGACAGCGCTCCGTTCAGGTTCAGGACACACAGAAAGTAGCATCTCATAGCTCATTGCATACGATGATTTTTACTTTCTCATCATCATCTCCTAAATTGATCAATCGTGACACAAATTGGCGGGTGCAGAGCATGCCATTGCATATGCATAAAAGAGGTGCAGGACATGCAAAGAGGGATCAGGGAGAACGAGGCATAACAAGTATGATACACCCATGATGACTTTTGCGCGAGAGAAGAGGTACAACATCCACATCCAAGCCGGGCAGCCACATCCTTCCAAACGACGTGGACCAAAGGAAGAAAGAGCCGTTTACCGGCCTTTCTTCGCTGGCTCCGCAGCCTTCGTCTTTTTCGTCCCGCGAACCTGAACACACGCAGAAAATTGTTAAATAATCCAATGGTGTCGTGTGAGAGCATGAAAACAACGCACCTTCTTTGAGCGATTTTTACGCTCCTTGCGCAGCTTACGGGACGGCTTCTCAACTTTGGTAGCAAGACCAGACTACAGTCAAAAACTCAGTAAGAAAAAGGCAGAGTCCAGTATACCAGACATGTGGATGCTTACCCTAACCAACCGGTATCTGGGCTCGAACTTCTTCTGGGTAGCCTCGTCGTCGTAGATAAGTGCAAAGCCAGTGCTGCGTCCACCACCGAAATGAGTCCGGAAGCCAAAGGTAACGACACGCTCTTTCTCTGTCTTGTAGAGAGCAGCAAGCTTCTCGTTGAGCTCGGACTTTGATACGTTCGGACGCGAAGGGTGTAGCACGTCTACAATCATCTGACGGCGAGCCAGAAGACGGTTCGTGATGAATTTGCGAGTGCGCAGGGTAATCGGTGCGGAGGGATCCTGCAAGCCAGTCCATCAGTAAACCCGCACACATGCCAATGACATCCCATATCATCCAATCCTTTGCGATGCCATCCACTTCCAGTGTTGTCCTTCCAGCAATTCGTTTGACAACAGACAGCCCAGCCAGTACCCATCAAGTGTATAACGAGCAAAATCTCACCATTTTGGCTGGCGTGAAGGAACGACGACGACGCCTCTTGCTTGGTGGGCTGCCTTATGCTTTGGCGTTGTCTGGCCACCAGTTCTCGAGTGGACCCTGAGCTTGGTCACCCTTTCGACTCACGAGTCGGCCTTTCTTATTGGTCTAGTTCTCCTTTTCTTTTTCAATAATCTCTCTGATTGCGCATCTCAGCAAAATAAATTGGAAGCAGATGCAACTATAAAAGTGAAAATAAATAGATATACATGGTTCGATCACCTGAGTGCTATTCCTCCGTTACCCACTGATCTGCTACCGGTCCAACATATGGTACATAGAACCGCGTCAAATGATTTCGCGCGGCGTCAATGTATGCCCGGAATCTACTCAGAACATCAGCAG
>SGPK01000073.1:0-70243 GCA_004802695.1 Phellinidium pouzarii
CCCCCTTGCCCCTGCGACGAAGAGATGCCTAAAAACATATACATGTCGTGGGCGTTATGCTCCGAATGCCAACGCATTCGTGAGCTCGGGCTTGATTGGCTTCTGGACGTACGATGCTATGCTCCGTCTGGCATGTCAGTGAGCCGGCTGAAAAATCAAATAACCCTCACTGGAGGTTCTAGCCTTGGCTTTTCAGCTTAAGCGCGGACGCCCCCTTATAATGTGCTTTTGTGCCGGTCGGTATAGAAGTACTCGCGATACCGGGCTTTGTTCCTTTTATAAGTGCGCATTGCTTGGTACCATCTAATCCCGACGGCGGTGCTGGAACAAATCTGGTATCCTGGCTGAACTCGGTTTAGTCTCTGACAACCTCAGAGAGAAGTCGATAAGACTTGAAAAATCAACTACCCCTCAGCGAGCCTAGGCTCGTACGTACATTCTCCGGCGAAAGCTGTAGCGGATGGAATCGGTTGTAGTGACGGGAAGGATATAATGTTACTGTGCGTGGTTTCTGGGACTCAGTCTAGGACGACCGCGCCAATAAAACTGTGAGCAATAATTGCCTTCGATCTTCAGTCTGGTGATACTAACCGTTTCGTTTGATGGTGTTAGTGTTCTTCGCTGTTATGCATTATCTGCTTGTGTTGTTCAATGAAATCGCCGTTGAGTTCTCGTTTTGCCTTGTGTGCAGCTTCACACGTGAGAAAGTATTATATGTGGCCGAAGAGGGTGATATGCCCTCTCACTCCTAGAGAAAACTGTTTCCGCGTGATGGTGATTTGCAAGGTAGGAGTTTGTCCCGTATCTTTCGTCACTAGGCACTAGGACTACAAACAAAGCGAAGCTGAAGCAANTTTACCTATTACTTTCATCGGGGCACGAAGCGCACTCCCAAGTAACACTGCTAGCAGGTGTTGTTCTGTATTACTGTCAGCTTGACTATCTTTCGACTTTCATATGAAGTGTCTTCTACAGTTCCACTGGCACTATATTCAATATCGACAGAATTTTCTGCCGTGACGCTGTCTCATTTCCTATTCCTTGATGAATTTTGAGGGGAGTTTGTAATACGTAGCAATCGTTGTTGTTCGGTTCCTCGTCCTTTCGGTATTCCCTCCTCTCGCATAGACAAGCAGTCTCATGTGAGGGCGGAAAGTCTCCCGAGGTTCGACTCGTGGTAGCAAAAACAATGAAGAAATCAATATCAATACCTCGGTCGACAAGATTCTTGCAGATTCTTGTGGTGCCAGAGACACGAAATATTCAATTCTTAGGCTACGTCCGATGGAGTACGAGTACTAGTGATTTCATTGATGGTAATTGAATTGTATCCCTGCTTTTCTCGAGTCTTACTGAAGTATTTTGGGATTCGCTAGTTAATGCAACGTTTCAAGGTATCTGCCACGGTCTCAAGATTTGAAAATGGAATTATACATGCATGCATTATGCGTGAGCTCAGCTAGAATTACGGGCTTTGGGGACTTGGATCCGCGTGTTAATCAAATAGCTCTAGAGGCTCTGGCTTTGCCGCCATCAGCGCGCCTGGTGGCTCTGGGTAGCTTATCGAATAACTTTGGCTGGGAGGCTTCGGGCACGGACGCCTCTTTACCGAATAACTTTGACCAAAAGGCTCCGGGTTCAACTTGAGCGTGGAAGCCTCCTCACTCACAGACATACGAGCCGGCAAATTGCCGTCTGCTGAAAAAATCAATTACCCCTCAGCGGGCTTAGGCTCGTACATTCATTCTCCAACCAACGAGAGCTGTAGCAGTTGGAACTGGAACTGGTTGAGGTGGCAGATGGGATACAATCTTGTGTTGGTTGGATCTAGGACCGCGTCCAGTCTGGCCATATCAATAGACAGTGAGCAATGATCCCCTTCTGTCCTCACCCTACTGGTTCTAATTCTTTTTGTCTTGATATGTTTAGTGTTCTCTGCTGCTGTACCCCGTCTGCTTGTGTTGTCCAATGAGATTCATGTTGAACAGCGAGCCCTCATTTGCTCTGTGTGGTTGTCAGCAAGTACTATTCTGTTAGGGCTAAGTCACCGAAAACACTAGGTGTTTGTCAACTATATGTATATTGTCTATGGCCCGGGTTGTAGCATTCATCATTGGAATGCAGCAGCTTGAACTTGCTGCGTCACCTAGAACAGTTACACTCACGATAGCTGCTACTTTTGACTAGTGAGTCGCAGAAAAAGAATTATCAAATAAACATCATTTGTGATTGCAAAGCAAGGACTAAGATCACAGCACTAAGCAACAATTGTCAAACATGCTTTTATCATAAAGGTCATGAGGCAGTAAAGATTCCTCTTCGTAAAAAATAACTTGAAAGGGAATGCAAAATACTCTAGGTGTCCAAGATGTGTTCCAAGTATGTCGGAGAAAGGGAAAAGGTGGGAATAAAGGGGAGGAGGGGGAAAAAATGAAAGAGTACAAGTTTCACAACAATGTTCTTCGAATCATATCATCAAGATGAATAAAGCTTTCAAGCTACCTTTCGCCAAAAGAAGTCCGCAGTGCCAACATCCACACTCTACGTTGTGCGTCCGACAAGCGACCCAATACCCTCTGTCATAACGCCCGTGATCATAGGATGACAAAGACCGTCGGCCGTAGGACTGCGCTGCGGCGTTCCCATGGGCATCCTATGCCCACCGATGGCGCTCAGCCGCGCCTGGCGGAAATTGGTGGAGCTCGCAGGAGACAAGGAAAGCGGCTCGCCAGGCTCACGGCGTGGGCGGCGGCGTCCCTCCGAAGTATTTGAGTTCGAATGTCCAAGCTGAGAGCCAGATGAGCCACTCGTGCCGTTGCCGCTCAGCGGCGATGGCCCGCGTGAGAAGCGCGATTCACCAGAGCCTAGTGATGAAGAATTATACTGCGTATGTCGCGAGGGAGCACGAGAATTGGCGCCGGAGCCAACGGGAGAAAGTGGACTAAGTCCATCCGGGATAGAATGCAAAGAGCCGACAGTGCTATGTATGTCCTCTGCCTCATCTGTCGCTTCGGGCTTGAAAAAGATTTGACATCAGCTCGATTTCTATTTGTTTTCATATTTGATCACCAAGTCTCACCCGCCATAACGTCCGTCTGCTGGACTCGGTCGCCGTGACAGACCGTAATAGTGTCCATCCTTCTCTCGGTCGCGGCGGTGCATCCTCGAGCTCGTAGCCGTCTGTGCCGACGACATCGATGTTCATTCCGTAGTCACTGCGAGTCCCAAACGTTGCAGAGGACGGCATGTCCGAGCTGGAGTCTCTCCATGCTCGTATGTTCGCAATATGCTCTAGACCAGGAGGAACAACAGGCCCACCACGCGTTGACGTAGTTGAGAAAGGCGAGATAGCAGCAGGAGCGGGAACAGGCGTGTCGAGTATGTCAAATGTCTCTTCAGGGGCTTGTACTACTTCACGTTCCGGCGCAAATGCATTGGGAGGGGTAGGGACACGCGGACTCGCTGGCGCAGAGGAAGGGAAAAGCATTAACAAGGCGGGTTGATCGACGCTACTCCCACCATCACTCCCACCGTCATGTCTGGGTGTCTGAGGCACACTATTGGGGGCTGCACCTTCGGGAGTAACCACCGCGCGCGGCGGGAGCAAAGGTGGCATTGAATTCGAGCCTTGATTATGGCCAAGACCGGAACGCGTGGACGTTGAAGAGGGCCCAGATGCTGCATCGTAGTACACTGTGTCTCCAGTGCTCGATGTTGTTAAATTAGACACAGGACGCGGGACGAGCAAGCTCGATCGGTGATCCGATCGTAAGTGGCGCATTGGAGAGCCGGAGCGGCTGCGGGACGATTGTATAGGACGCGTATCTATGCGCTGAAACCAGCTTAAACGACTGAGACGAGCTAAGCCGCCCAAACCAAGCCCAAGATTCGAATGCCAGTTTGAAGGACTCGACCTGTCATCCTCCACATTTATGAGTACCCCACGGCCGCCTTCACTCATATTGAAGTGACGCGCCAATAAGAGCGTTGCTCGTTCATCATCGCTCCCAGGAGAGTCTAGATGTGAGCCTATAGTCTGCATGGTATTATGGATAGATGATTGTCTGGAAGGGCCCGTATCGGTATTAAGGATAGGCGGAGGACGGAGTGGAGAGGCCATCTGAGTAGCCGTGCGTTCACCCATCTCCGTCGCACCACGGTGAGATTCTATTGCCGCATATCTGTGCTCACCCGATTCCTGACGCCATTGATTGTCCATCTGAAGTAGTTGTCGAGGCGGTATGATGTTGCCTATGGTAACGGGACCGCCAGGAGATGCAGAGGTGGTTGAACCATGCGTGCTTGCGCTATCTCGCTTTGCACGGGCGCCAACAGCGGTACCTACTAAGGACAGGTCTGTACCACGAGAAGGGTTGAAGAAAAGTGACGATGCTGACGCATGGAAAAATGGGCTGGGTGTCTTCAGGCCAAGATGAGGTGACGGAGAACCAGTCGGGGTCTTGAGGGCAGTAGGAATCACACCCTCCGGAGGCATAGTTGTGCCAGTCGTTCTTTCGCTGCCAGTCGGACTAGGGGCACTAACCAGCCGCGCGCTTGGGTCGACCTCACGCATAGTATTCGTCGCCTCACTACTCCTTCGCAGGAACGAGTCTTCCTCTTCGCCTGTTGTGCGTGGGACACCTTCTCCTGCAAAGCGAGCTTGGCCCTCAGCATCGACAATGACAAAGTCGCTCAAGTTAGGATGCTCATACGCTGATCGATGACGCTGGCGGCGATAACACCAGAGTACGAAGAGCATGATAATCACGATTGCTGCAACAATTGACGCAATAATGATACCAATTAATTGACCTGTTGAGAGACCTTTGGATCCCAATTCAATGGGAACGGGAGAAATAGAGGGACTAGAAGTAGCAGAAGTAGAAGAAGAAGAGGAAGCGTTCGTTTGCGTTGACGACGGTAGCGTCGACGATGCAGTAGAGACACTTGAGCTGGAGCTTGATGCAGAAGTTCCAGAGGAGGAAGGCGAAGAGCTAGAAATTGATGTAGATGCAGTTACACTAGACGAAGAAGAGAGTTGTGAAGAGCTAGAGGAAGGTATCGCAGTGGGGGTCAATGAAGAGGATTGCGTGGTGGAAGCAGGCGACGTTGAACCACCAAATGTCCAATCGGTTCCGAGAGGAATCTATACATTCATCACTTAAGCAGCTTTGCTAGAGGTACTCCGACAGAGGCTACTTACACTTGGTCCGAAGTATGTCAATGGAAGATTGACAGTAGTCACCCCGACGGTTTCTACACCTCCAAATGTTTCAGTGAAGGTAGAGGCAGAGAGATAATTGGGTAGCGCTTGGGTAGGTAACAGAGACGAAATGACAACCGTCTCGACACCGGTCTGCACGACGCCGCCTGCAGTGAGGGTAAATGTCGAAGCGGACAGAAAAGACGGCAATGATTGAGTTGCCATGATGTATGCTTAAAAACAAGAAAAAAGAGTTAGTAGAGAGCGTGATGTCTGCTGGAGGGTCAGCGTGTAAATGAGCTATCAGGAGGTGCGGCCGTACGCTGAATCGATGGAAAGCGCTTGAGCGCTGCTCTTTTATTGTTTTCTTAAGTCGCGTAAATATCGTGAATTATCGTCAGACTGAAGCCTCGGTGCTCGCTGAGCGGAAAATGGGGATGAATGGGGAAGGGAGGGCAGGAGTCTGGTGGCAATAAAAAATCGACGCGTTGAAGTCAACTGAAAGAAGCTGGACACGTGACCTTGACTGGCGCACGCTTCTGGAAACGGAAGCAAATATCTTTCTCGACGACACCGACGCGCCGCCCCTCAACGTCCGCACAGTGCTTGCCGACGCGGTCGTAGACGATGAGCGCGCGCCAGAGGTTCGTTGCAAACGCAAACGCAAACGCAAACGCAAACGCAAAGACAGCATCCGGACAAGTGGCCCAGGATGACGCCAATAAAGTTGTCGAGTCTGCCACTGTTGCTCCAGCTGAGACGACGTCTGAACATTGCGCGGCGGATTCAACACTGCCCTTCAAGGACGCGTCCAACTNCCCCCCGTCCGGATCGCAGAAACGCTCGCGACGGTACGCAGGCTCACAAAGATTATATTGAAAAAGAAAGCAAGTCTGCACCAAGTGGTAACGGCAACGGTGCCCTCACGGGTGTCGACAAGCCTCTCAACATCGGCTCACTCACTCGCACCAAAGCCAGAACGACAGGCGACTCCACCCCGAGTCAGAACAAGAAGCAAAAATACTCTGCAGTAGATAAACTCAAAGAAAATGGCCCGGCTGCTCGTGCTCGCTCTCAGAAAGTGCTTCCCTTGTCTCCCTCTCGTCGTAAAGAAGACCCTAGGCCCGCTTCTCCTTTTACTTTTGGTTCCGCCGATCCTTCAACTCTTTCAGACAATCCGCAACCATATATTATCGCTCCTCAACAATCTAGACTCTCTGACGGTACCTCTGGCGCGCATACATCCACAGATGATCAGATAGCTGCTGGCCACGCTCAATACAGCCGTTCCACCATGCCTTCTCTTGAATACCCATTCTCTGATACCGGATACGCTCTTATGGCTTCGTTGTCTCCTTCTGCACCTCGTCCGTATCGCGATTCTCTGGGGCCGGCGAAGCGTGAGGTCTTTCCAATGAGGATGGATCTCGCTTCAACGGACCCGGCGCATATACGCAGCTCATCATCTTCATCCAAACCTGCTCAGCAACGGCTCTCCGAGGAGCGCATATATGATTTCCAGGTCCCGTTTGACAGGCCTAGCATAGGCAACCCAAACGCCCCTATCAATATCGATGCCCACGACGCTCAAGACGACCAGAATCAGAAGCATGATCAGCACTTCCTGAGGCGTGCAACGAAAAGAATCGGACAGCTCGCACCCGATGATGACGACGTAGTGTACAGTAGGGAAGGAAAACGCGCAAAGGTTGGCATTGAGGTCAGTAGAATAGATACACTATCCTTTACTCTCTGATGACATCCTTCAAGACGATCACTACACAGCACGATACTATGCATGATCGACCTTCCACGCCTGGTCATGGTCGTCACTATCAGCCTTCAGCTCGATCGCAACTTTATGACTGTCGCCCACAGCAAGCTCACCAGATGCACTCTCAATTTCCTCTTTCCCCTCAGATGATGGCTCAGCCTCCCCAGTCCACGCCCCCGAGCGCAGAGCTTGAACAGCAGAACGGATTATATCGCTTGTTAAGTGTTGACGTCGAACGATACCTAAATGAGAATGTAGGGCAGTACGAGGCTGCGAAGAAGCGTTGGACGAACTGCTCAATCGAAGATTGGCAAGCTGGCGCAGATGGTGAGAAGGCATTCTTCGGCTGCATCATTTTCTTATCACTCCGTTTCTATCCTCTAGAGATGTCAAAGAGGTTTGATACTATCGTCGACTTCGTAGGTCCTAATCGTAACCTCTGTTACTCTTTCTGATANTTTTTTTCTACAGGCCAAAGAACACATAGCGTAAGATTATTTATTTATCTTTTTCTTTCTGCTGTGCTTGAAGAATTGATAAACTTTCAACTTGAAAAGTCGCTATTTTATTTTCTATATATTTCCAATATCTCTATTGACCTTACACAGACTCACTGTTCTTATTTCCACTGTCTGATTGTCTCACTCTTTTTCTTCGCCAGGACAAAGTTCACGCTGTTCGCAACTTTACATAACAGTATCAACCAGCAGAAGGCCGTGCTCGAAGAGCGTGATACTATGCTCACAAGCATGCGCAAGAAGCTCGTCAAAGACTCCGGCGCGGTGCTCGGAGGCGGAGGGACATCCTGATTGCTCACTTTTATCGCCTTGCCAAAAACAACGAACCTAAGGACTCCTCAGCCGATTCGGAAACTGGGCTTACGGCAATGTCTAGTGACTTGACCAAGGATGACTCGTATACCACTCGTAACTTGAGACGCTGCTATCACTTATGAACTGACCTAATCAATGCACTGTACCACCACTCGTACGCACTACGCCTTTTGTTCCATGCTCTCTTTATGTAGGAAGTATCGATCGGTATGACGTTTTTTTTTTTTTACTCAATTTTGTTGCGATTAATTTATGCCACGCTCTGAACATGTGTCTCTAAGCAGTCATTTTAGATTTATACACTATAAGCTACATCACAGTAGATCAATCGCAAAATTGCCGACAGTCATGAAATGCATACATTAATGAGGATGTGCAATAGATAATATAGTGAGAAAAGTAGGATACGATAGAAGGTACTGGGGCGGGCGGCGGATATAGGAAGATGATGACGAAGTCGATGTCAATTCTGATGATGCTAGTACTAGTAGTAGTAGAAAAAAAAAATGCGATGGAAAGCAATATTAATGCGTATGATAGAGCAAGAAAGCGATGGATGGAAAGTACAAAGTGGTCTCCTCGAGAAAAGTTGGAAACGATGACGGGAAATCGAGAAATGTGAATTTTCCTTGAGGTGATGCAGTTAGGCACGAGCGAGAAAACAAATATACGTGCGAAAGGCTCTAACTTACATGACAGCCGACACAGAAAGAAAGCAACAGAAGAGGGAAAGAAAGAGAGAATAAAAGTTGAGATGGATAAGATAAGATGGAAAAGGCGAAATAGATGAGGCTTCCTTTAGTCTGAGAGGCTCATATGCAAGAGTAGTAGATGCGTAGAATATTTTTTTTGAACGTGAAGAGGATTATGCAAACCTGAGCCCACTTTTGGCTGGGCATAAAGGCAAGCCGATAGGTTTTCAGAGGCTTGCACCCGCCCCGTCACGGTCTCCCTCTAGACTCTCACTGAAGACTGCTTCACGGCTGAGGCCGAGGCCGAAGCTGCCGCCTTGTAAACGGCTCCGACGTCGCCCTTGCTTCTGAGCCGTCGCGGCGCACGAGGGATTCGAGAGGCGGCAACACCTCTGTCGCCGATCCTGCCTGAGGCACATTCACGAAAAGCGAGGGGAAAGGACCGTTCGACGAAAAGCCAGGTTGTGAGTAGTTCGGGTTGCTATTAGTCGCACTGCCTGAAAGGCCAAAGCCGGGACTGGGAAAGGGCTGTGCACCAAAGTGAGGGCTGTTATTGAGATACGGTCCAGAGGAAAGGCAAGACGTGTCGGGAGCCGCCGGTGGAGGAAGCTGGGGCTCATTAGGGAGCGGTGATGTATGTATTATTCTATGTCTCGAGAAGGGCAGAAGGCTGGTCTGGCCTGCGAACGGGGAGGGCGATTCGCTCGAGAAATATCTACGGTCAGCATGGAAAGGCGTACTATGCCTATCCCCCGGATCGGGACAGCCTCCGTGGAAGGGTTTGGGGTGTGGATGAAGCACCGGCGCATTCATGCTAAGTGGCGAGCTACTCGCTCGTCCGTCCACAGGTGGACTTGCGGAAACATCGACAGGAGAAGGCGACTGATCTGTCTCCGTGCTTGTCACCACTTCATTCACTCTAACAGATGTCATAGGATACGGTGAACTGCGCGCCATACCACGCGATATACGCTCGCGGCGCGCTCCAATACTGCTCGTGTGCGCATCACGATACTCGACCGGGTGCTGAACATATCTCTGAATACTAGTAGGACCACTCTGCGACTCTTCAGTTATACCTGTGTCTTGCATATCCTCTCGCATCAAGGAAGGATCAATATGACTGTAGAGGTCGAGCCCGAGATGCACAGGTCCCTGCTGGGCGAGTCTCTGCGCGTTGCTGCGACTTACCTCAGGCGTTGAATTAACAATGGGCCTGCTGGGCCGCGAGCGCCTCGAAGCTGCCAGGGCGGGCGGTTCCTGTGCTTGGATGACTAGCGGGATGGTGGGCTCTTGTATAAAGGCAGCCTCATCGTCATCCTCGTCCTCATTGGTTTCATCCTCGGTCTCTTCAGCATCGGATCCGGCCCAATGGGCTGGTTGTCTTGAGTCGGGAGAGGTCGCCGTGTTACCTTCTCCCCTCTTCTTCCCCTTTTCGTTGGCTTTGCTCGCAACTTTTTTACCCCTGGTGTTGCGCTTCCGTTTGCGCTTAAGCCCGTCCAAGGATAAATCTAGGGTCCAATACGAGCCCTTGCCCGGCTCTGTCGCAGGTTTGGGCTTGCGGACAAATGCCCGATGCAGCGACAGCAAGTGCCGGATGTTGTCCTGAGGAAGAGGAAGAGAGCAGCAGGGATGGTTATCCTAAAGCGTGAAGCGTGAAAGAAATAAACAAAAAACGCACGCCAAATGATTTTGATGCTGATGGCGATATGTCGCGGTAGAAAGCGAAGCGTTCCTTTATCTTCGCGAGAATTTCCTGGAGCGTGGCTCTCTGCGAGGGAGAGCTGAGAATGGCGAGTTTCGCAAGAATATGATGGTGGTATTGCGGCCTCTTTCCGGGAGGAGGATCGCGCAGGCTCGAGAGGTCAAGCGGCAGGTGTGGTGGGATACCGAGAAGCTCATGGGGATTCCTCGTGAATTGTTCGTGCGCGGGGAACACAGGACCCTCCTGAGGCGCATGAACTCGCCTCTGTTCGCCGGCATAGACTGTCTGCTGCGCTGGGATGGGGAGCTGGTGACCCCGCGCAGCATCATATTCGTGCACGTGCTGGCGATAATGGCCAACTGGCAGATGCGGAGGGCCTTGTCCGCGCAGATGGTCGAGGCCGATGCGCCTGCCGGCTTCGTCGTACCCGGGATAGAGCTCCCTCCTGAATAATGGAGGATTGCCGGGCGCACGCACGTCGCGGCGGGTTGGTGCAAAGGGGTTGGTGCCGTCGTCGAGCTTGTCGCGGAACGTCCGTCGCCTCTTCGGACTGGTGACGGTGCTCGAGCCCGACGCTGACGAAGGACCTGCATCCGGCGACGAACCGCTCTGTCCGTCGCCGTCGTCGTCCGTTAGTGCTCCGTCGAAGGAGGCGGGATGTAAAGTGACCTTGGGATCAACCCGCAGACGGGTGTCGAGCACCGAAGCGACGTCGGAACGGCATCCGCGGGAGCTCGACACGGAGCGCGTGGCCTTGGCATTCATGGCTCCTAGATGAGCAAAAGGAGGAGATCAGTCAACAATTGCACCGGCAAGCACGCCCCACACGCGTCAACACGACCTACCTCAGCACCCAAAAAAAAAAAAAACACAAAAACAAGTCAGGAGTCGAGAAGCGAAGCGTCGAACACGCCAAGTCGGGGAGCACGACGAGGAGAGAGTGCGACGAGGAGAGAGAATTATATTTATAGGGAAAAGAGGCGAGATGCACGAGGACGAAGACAAGGGGATCAGAGCAACGGCCATTGTCTGCCATCGATATCGTTGACGCCAGAAACGAGCGCACAGAGGCGGATTGCTTTCGAGCAGTCTGCACAACATTCCCTTTGTCTCCTTCCTGTTCGGGACTCTTGTAAACAGTCGGGGACCCACTATACGCTTATGTCACGCGCCTGCCTGCCCTGTTTTGGCAGGTGATGTGTTTGCCTCTCTTTGCCTCACCTGCCTTTATTGGCATTATTATAATTAATTGTAATGTAATATAATATAATATATGATAACCGTCACGTCTCGTCACGTCACTTGAATCCAGCCACCATGAAGCACTGCACGACCATGTCTCTTTGCCTCCGCTCGAGCAGCTTTCTCAGCCTCTTCTGCACCTCGTCCTTCGATCCCTCCCTCTTTATCGATGCATTCCGTGCGGTGTGGGCGACGAGGTTGGTCTTGAGTTCGGAATACGCGACTGGATCGCAGATCAGCGGCGCCGTGATGTTGACCTCGTACTCCTCATTCAGGTCTGTGCCGTGCCCGAGAAATTTCACTCACTTCCGCATATCTAGTGCCAAGATCGTCTTACTCACTACAGAAGTACTCTTCACACGCTGAGGGCAAAATGAGACTGATCTTTCTCCCTCTGTCCTTCACGACCCCCGCCAGTTTCCGAAGCCCCTTGACGGTGATGCTCGTTCCCTTCAACGAAAGGAACGTCAAAAGCGACAGTGCACAAAGACTGGGTATCGCGTCATCCGTAATGAGTTTATTCCAAGAAAGTTCCACGTGGACGAGGGTATGCTTCAGAGCAACCAGGTGCATGACACTAGTAATCAATGAGGTTGGAAGTCGAATAATAGAAAGCTGCTGCTCATTTACGCTTCATCGCCAATCTGAGTATCGTCTAGGAAGAGTGTCTCCAGACGTGGAAGATCGCTCAGTTTGGTGAGGTCATTGTCGGATAGGTGGACGTCGGAGAGCACTATTTTCCGAAGCTGCTGAAAGCTGTCAGGACTCCTGAAAACTGTGGTAATGATGTTGATCGGCTTCTTTAAAATTTTACATAACATAACAATTTTCACCTTTCAGTGTGTCGTTCCTCAGCAAATTAAGTCCATCGGCGTCGGCCATGGATTCTGTCAGATTTACGGCATACACATTCGCTTTCTGAAATAAAGACAGGATGCGAGGGTTTAGATGCCCTAGAGAAAGAACTGCATTAGTCTTTGCAGTGTTATTTGCTCATATACCTTTGATTCCTAGCAGGTTCACTATATCTTGATGAGTTGTCGCAACTGCATCAAGCTGACTTCCAAGGCGAACACCGGGTAGGAGCGCGTCGAGATGCTTGACGATAGAGCTGATACTTCCGGGAGTCTCAGGCCCTAACTCCGGTCCATGTAAGTCCTCTGATCAGAAGTGTATGAGTGCGAATGGAAATAGAGATGGTCATTCAAGAGTTCTGGCAAGGTAGGAGAGCTCTTGATAATAACAATCCACCGCAAGAAAACTATCACCTTTTAGAATTTTCAGTACCTCGGTCTGTGTCGCTGGTTCAGATTCTTCAGTAAATCTTTCTAGAGCAGTGGATTTTGATTCTCCGTCTGGCCAGAACATCTCTTCGGTAGGAAAAGATATGGGACATTTGCCATCATAATCACTAGCGTCTGGCTTCCACTTGTCGTCAGAAAAGCGAAGTCTGTCAGCTTTAGCAGAGAGGACGAAAGACATGTCAATTTGGCTAGAAGAACGCTTGACCCTTTTGAATGGCTTGGTGTGCAGAGCGTCCGAGGAGTCAGAGGAGAGGGTATCAGGTTGTCGCTTAAGAGATTTTGTACTAGCTGATAATCTTAGTTCCTGTTGCTCCTTCTTTATTTTCTTCACGGGCATGTTAGTAGTTGTGTTAGTGTCCTTGGGGTTGAATACGTGGCGCAAGAAAGTAGAGCTGTCAGAGGGCTGAGGCGAGTCATGAAGTTCGTTGCTTCCAAGTGCAAGACATAGCCGGTGAAAATAAGAAAAGCGAGTCGGATCTTCTACTGATGCTTGGAATAGACGGATGCTGGACAAGAACTGGTGAGCCGAAATGTCCGGACAGTAAAGAGGGTTGTCCGAATCAACAAGAGGTTCATTGAGCGATTCCATAATGTATGCGATGTCGGTGGCAGAAGACAACACAAACTCGTAGACTGCTGCCAAATGGAAAACAAGGACAAGCAGCGAGCAAATGAAACGGCTTCAGAAGATAAATGTGCGGGCAACTTGCGATATCATGAATGATGGAGGCTTGAAGTGATGAAGGTCGAAAGCAGGATGCGACGCGGATCGTCCTGGTTGTTGACATCCAGTTTCTTCTCTTTTCGGCGCACTCTCTTTTTCATTGTTTTTAAATTTAAATCATTCAAGAGAATATTTGAAGGACAATACATGCGAATATGCTTCCACAAGTTGAGCCTTCTCAGCCTCGGCATCGCTGGGTCGTGTGTATAATAATATATGCGCTCCTCCCAGCATTGGCGAGTCCGATGACCTTATTCTGAACTGAACACTTAAGGACACGCCGCACCGCATAGCTATTGCATCCCATCCACTCTTATCATCTGCCTTGTTTAAATATTCAATCGTCTCAAACGACGACGACCGGTCTACTTATCTCGCTGGCCGCTCGTAGCCCACAATGCCTGCCAAGTACTCGCATGCGAAGAAACGATTAAACTCACAGCCCGCTCGCAAGTCTTCTGGCAAAGGTAGTGCACAGGCGCCGTTGCACGGACACGGACACGCCCACCGCAACCCCAACCCGCACCTCGACCGCTCCATCACGCAGACGCTGGGTGCTGTCTCAGAGCTGGAGCGCTCTATCTCAGCCATCCTGCTTATAAGATACGAGCAGGACATTGCACGTCTCTACTCGACGCGCCTCCACAGCATTGCGCTGATTCACCTCCCGAAGATGATGTACGACTGCATTAACCTCACCTCGCCCGGCTGGATTGCTGCCAACGCGGACTGCGACGAGATCAAGGACTTCTTCAGGGGCGCTATCGCGATGGACATGCGCCAGGTNGGGGGAGCGGGTCGCGACAAAGAGCGTGTTATGGTCGTACACAGCCTTACGACATTTTGTGAGCATACAGTCTGTACAATCCCTCGAATGCTGTCACTAACTCTGGCTAAACTCAGGCCTTGTCCAATAATGTTTCTATCTGTCAGAAACGTGGGCTACACTCCTTACGGCTGCTTCCGCACTTCCAATCCTTGAAGTCGCATCTTTCTGTCCTACAGGGAATGCCCCTAGCAACCTTTGCAAAGCCTACCCACCTGGAATCGCTGGAAGAGAGCCTCGAAATACTCGAGGATGACCTCTCGCGCAAACATAACAAATCAGAGCCGGCATGGAATGACTGGAAGCAGAAAGTGCGCGTGGGATATGAACGGCTTGTGGACACGCTTTGGGGTGTTGCTAAGGAGTTCGATGTGCGAGGCTATGGGCTTGTATTGCGCGAGAAGCTGACAACAAAATGGTGTGACTGTGGCTGCTCGACCGATCATCTAGGAGAAGTGTGCGAGCCTACTGTCAGGGAGGAGGAAGAGGAGTCTGGCATTCGATCAGGCAAGGAAAGGGAATGGGACGGTCGAGGTGCGAAGGCAATGACATTGTCATCTAAATATATATATATACTCATATATACTCAATTATTATCAGGGAGCGGAGTTTTTGGCTGGCAGACTGACGAGGAGGAGGACATCTGGGAAATAGACCTTGACTTCGGTGGGCTTGAGCCTGATGAATCTGACGGCCTCGATCCAGAAATGACCATTGGTGAACTTATGGAATGGCGATATTTCAAGGCAGAGAAGGCAAAAGAACTGGTCGGTTCTTCCATATTCATTTATTTATGTTACTTGCTGAGACGTCTCGAAGGGCAACAAAGCATTTCGAGATGGCGACTATGAAAGTGCCATCAAGCACTATTCCTCGGCATATGACATCGAGCCCGAGCTTCCACATTATCAACTGAACATTGCTGCAGCACACCTCAAGCTTTCCAGGTATGTTTTGATCCTATTCGGTTCTTTGTGTTTCCTTATTACAAAATTATAGCTGGATAGCTGCTGAAAAAGCCTGCAATATCGCCCTCGCCCAACACCGTAGTGGGAAGGGTTATTGGAGGAGAGCCAAAGCACGACGTATGCAAGGCCGGACCGTGGAAGCAGTAAAAGGTAGATGTCCGCATTTAATGCCTGCCTGCATTATTCTGAGTCGACAAAGACCTACGAGCGGTGCTCAAAATCCAGCCCGGAAACGCAGAAGCGCTCGCCGAACTCTTATCGATTATGCCTTCAGCCGCGGCTGACATCGCGACGTCCACTGCCATCTCCTCGAATAAACAGCAACAGCGGTCAGCGTCTCCTGGCTCGTCATCGTCATCCACGCGATTGTATCAGGGCGGAAGCAGGAATAACGGCTTTTCTTCTTCAACGGCACCTTCAAAAGAGAATCGCGTAATGGCGCTTCCTTTTGAACTCGCGCAGGCTGACAATCGCAAGCTCCGCATATACACACACCCGTTGCAGGTCGAGATGCCAGTCATCGGCAAGGGACGCGGAAAAAGCAAAGTCGGTGTGTATGATATACAGATCGAAACATACTCATACCCGACATGGGAGCGATGCAAGATACAACGTGCCTCCCAGTGATGTTTTATTCTATTTTTCTTCTCCCTCTGACATTCTTTTGTGCGCTTTGTTTTTCTACTGTGTCCTGTCGAGCATGATTGTATCGTGAATTAAGCCCATTCTCCCCCTTTTATTGCTCTTGCTATCCTTCTGTTGTAAACTATTCGGTTTTCCGTGATT
Source organism: Phellinidium pouzarii (assembly GCA_004802695.1). Classification (NCBI taxonomy): domain Eukaryota; kingdom Fungi; phylum Basidiomycota; class Agaricomycetes; order Hymenochaetales; family Hymenochaetaceae; genus Phellinidium; species Phellinidium pouzarii. The sequence continues at coordinate 16,058 of SGPK01000073.1, forward strand.
CCTGTTCAACTCAGAACAGGGCTATTTTATTCCTTCTTTTGTGACTCTGTCTCAAAAAGAAAGTTGTTTGCCTTAATGTAAATGGTGAAGTTGTTACTTATTCTTACAACAAAGATACGATTTAGCATTTCAATTTCAACGGTGAAAGAGGTAACAGTAATCATTTATTCAAGACCTCCAAACCCTATTCAGAAAAACGTTAATAGGCCAGCATGATGGAAAGCTGAATTTTCACGCACAAAAGCTCGTAGCTACTCACAAAAGCTTCAGAGTTTCCGAACGGGATATTCGCACCCGACTACACCAACTGCCGATGAGCAGTGGAACACCATGAAACTCATTATCATAACATACCAGGTGTTCTCCACACTTTCCGGGAACTCTGACTCCGTTGATATTCGCGACAGCATGATACAGTATACTCCCTGATTCTTCATATCCGCCTGCCACAGGCCGACGTCCAGGTGGGATTCGCCCCCCCTGACGCGGGAATCAGCTCCATGTCGTCTGTGAACGGGAGGAGGTCGTAGCGCCCGCGATGCTCGTGCTCGCCGCCCCCGTAGGGTACGCGGCATAGGGTGCTGCCCAGGTGGGGCGCTATCTTACACGGATGGACGGAGTTCGTAAAGAGGGCAGAGCCAAAGTACACGGGCGACGAGCCGTCCGCGTCGAGACACGGTGCGCGCCCAGCCTGCACGGAGGGCGGGAAGGGCGCGTCAGTGCTAGGGGGAGGATTGTGAACGCGCGCGGTTGCATGATCTTATCAGAGCGTACCTCAGCGGGATGCGATAGCCAGAGGAAGGAGGGTGGGCAGAATAAGCTGGTGGATGTGGGCCGGGCGAGGTGTTCGAGTGGCCACCGAAGCCTAGTATGCCGCGATCCTGACTTGCGCTGGCCTCAGGGAACTGCATGCTCTGAGTCGGGGCTGGGGAGGAATGAGGGCAGGCGTCACTTCAGAATGGCAGATATAGAGCACAGCTAAAGGAAATAATACATGATAATCGTGTCCAAATTGGACTTGTCATGCCGCACAGAATCAATTACTATCAGATCAGATGCGATACAGTGTAGTAATGTGAGAGACGATATTTTCTTTGGAGAGAACTTATGGATGCAGTGCGAATATTCGGGGCAAGGGATTTCTGCGCTGCGCAGAAGCATCAAGTTGTACTGAGGCCTAAAGCATGCACTACAAGGACATTGAGGCCCCAATCATCGTTATCCGGATTTAGCCTTTCTTTAAGGCTCTACGAGGAGACCCTTTATACGTCGCATCGACCCCGGGGGCTGGGCGAAGAATCGGTATGCCTGTCGTTTCCCACTCGTCAGAGTCAGGTGGGGGCAAATCGAGTGAGTTACGGAAGGGCAGTGGACTGGCATTGGCCTTTGGAACACCTGCCAAAGGCACAGGTGAGAGTCTGTGTGTCGTCCTCGTCTCCGGGTCATCTCTCACACGGAGAGCATCAAGGTTTTGTGACAGCCACCTGAAGAGAGGGACTCGAAATAAGTACAATTGATGGTCTGATTTACAGCTATATAAGCCTACCGCATTTCATCTCGGCGTGACCTGACCCATTCCTTGCAAGCCTCCCTGAATTGCATCAGAATCTTCGACAAGTCGTTATAAAACTGTAGAGGTTATTCAATACAGTGCTGTCGACGGCATTTAGCAAACGTACCTTCAGTCCTTCATCCAGATTGCGTATGATCTCGTGGTATTTGTGATAGCTGAGATCAAGCGATTGTAAAGCATGTTCTCGTTCCTTCACAGATGGATCATCTCGCCGCGATTGGATGAATTGCTCATACCGCGCCTTGAATTACGTCTTAGATCATCAACGCAAATACAAGTATCCAAAAGGGTCACCTTAATTGATTCAGCTAACTCTTCCTGCTTCTCCGCCCCCTCCTCCACACCGTCCTTGAACTTCTCGTACTTGTTCATCTCCTGATCGAGCGTGGGTTCGAACATGACTGGTTCTACATCTGTCCAGCGCTCGGTAACAGATGCCTCACGCATAATCCGTGGCCGGATGTCATCTGCATCTGCTAGGCGCTGTGCACGATGCACGAGTTGCGCGCGAGCGCTTCGTAGGTCATCCATCGCCTCGAGATGCGCCCGTAATGCTCGCGCGTGAACCTGTGTCTGCGCATTCGCGATATCCTTACTACTTCCGGACGCCGGGCCTGTTGATGATGGTATCCAACGTTCGAGCTCTTCCTGGAGGATAACGACTATTTCAGAGGCTTTTTTTTTTCAGATTCCAATACCACGCGGAGTCGCACCTCATCCCACATGAGCCGCATGATTGCTTCTTCCCATTCTTCCCATTTATTGCGCACATGTTCATCGCTCTGTGCCGCGTGATCAAGCATCTGTCGGTACCGTTTTTCTTTGTTCGTCAGTTCGACGTTTGCTTCGTAAGAGGATGGGCGGTCCCAAGAGTTTCCATCCTTCGCGGCGTTCTTCCGGACACCTTCATCCTCCGATGCCTCCTGATCCAACATGTCCATTGCCTATAGATCGTTAAATCGGTGACAATCCGCAATAAAATATGTAGAGTGTTATGGTAAATTCACCTGGCTAAGAATTGCCCTGCAATGGTTTGAGAGAAGCTCGGCGTTCTCAATCGAACCTTCGATGCGAGATGGACCATCCTCTAGTCTCACCTCTTCCGCCTTCTTGAGAAGACTCGGAGGAAGGCCCACAGGTTTGTCCAGAGCTTCTAGGGACGCCGGAAGACTTAGTTTTTGTAAAACCCTGATGCCATGATTTATTTTATGAAAGCAAACAGTACTTCTAATTAAGCTTACTGGTCTGCAGATTGGTCAAGCTCTTTCACCCTGTTGAAAACTTCATTTTTCAACCAGTTATCTACCCGTGCTCGATAAATATCTAACAATTCCGCCATTAGCTTAATGCACTTAGCATAGTTGAAATGTACCTACCAATTGCGACCTTTGCTCCCCACCCAACCAGCTCGCCGAAGACGACGCCCTCTTCGCCTACAGCCACAGCAGGGTCCTGCAATGCAGCTGGCACTGTACTCTGCACCAACGAGATTTCTTGGACGGGCGGAAGTGCAGAAATAGGTGGAACATCCTGGTGATAGATGAGGTCGTTATCCCGCTCTGCGCGAGAAATATTTTTATCCAGTATGTCCATTATCGACTCGCAATGAAAGCTTAGACTTTCATTCATCATATAATGGCGAATTTCCTCACCTTAATGTCGTCCAGAACAGGTCTGGAAACATAATTGCGGCGTGCAATATCATAGCCCTTCTTCGCGATTGCTTTCGCTTCAAGAAGACGTGCGATTTCGTGGCCATATTTGTTAACCTCAAGGTCATCCATACTCTTGCGGTAAAGAGCAGCAGCTTCAAAGTGATGGTACTTTGTGTCTATATGCGCCAGCCATTCCTATGGTGACATCAGACGTCTGCAGATGAAAACGTAAGATCAGTATAATACCAGTGGAAAGGCGCTTTTTGCTTTCGACTCGTTGGCAGCGCTAACAGACAGTCGGTAGAATGAAGCCACCTGGAATTAATTTAGAAGTAGTTTAACGATATAGCCAATGTTGCTACCTTCGCTGCAAGTTTAGCGACGATCCCATTCTTATAATGATCTGACCATGTCAATCAGTCCGATGGCATGAAGCATTAAAGAGGTTTCTCACCTACCCATAACAGCTCTCTGCCAAGCACATTCTTGGGCTTGTGCCAGCATAAGAAGCTTTAGGCATCGGAGAACAGGCTCTGAAAGTTCATCAACTCGTGTGTTGTCGTCTAATGACTGCGTCAATGCAGGAGCTGCCGATGCTATCAAGTGAGAAAGTGTTCCAGCAGCGTTCTACGATGTCCTCAGATAAGACTTGGAGTACATGAGCAATCCGAGAATCGTACCTGATAATATGCGTTCGCTCGTTTAATGCCATCCGGATGCGACCGGTCTTCCGCAACAGCTAGCTGGGAGTAGAGCGCGGCGAGATTGAAAAGTACAGCAGCTCGTTCATATGCAAGGTTGGGAATGATGATCCAGGGGTCTGATGATTTTAATGCTGCAGAATAAGGAATGTCCAGACCAATCTATTCGAACCATAGAAGCTATCAGGAAGTTTCACAGCTACAGCTACAAAGGCTGGAAACGCACATCAACAGGCACTTTTGTCAACATAAAGGTGAGCTGTGCATAGTACCTAATTGAAGCTGTCAGATTCGTCCAGACGGACACAAGTAGTCTCACTTTATAACAAGCTGTGACCGGGAGACATGAACTATCTCGCTTGTCGCATCTTTTCTCAGCTGTTCCCATCGCTCAATATCCCATCTGAATGCTTCAGGATGTGTGTCCGTGTGGCTAGCTTGTATATAATCCCTAGCTGCTTGACGAATAGGAATTGTTGACGTCTTTTTGAACGGGATACTGAGATGGTTTGACATGGCGTTCCGACTCTTATGCTCGAAAGCCAAGGGATGCACAGCTAGACCAACGCGTTTATTCTCAACCTTCAGTTTTCAGGAGAGAATAGATTTGATCCTGAAAGTTTAGGAGATTAAAAAGTTGTTAAAGACACTGGTGGCTGTTCACGGCTCGTTCGACCTTTCAAGAGCTCGACGTTCAGCCTTTTAAGGTCTTTCGGGAAATTATGTGGGAATACAACCACGCTCAACGTCGACTCGCAACGTTGCAATGCTACAAGGTTTGAAAGCTGGGATGAGTCGAGTACGTAGACCTCGGAAAAGCAAGCGCTATGCTTATGTGTCCTTATTGACTATCCCGACTATATTTTTAGAAGACGCGTGCATACGTGCTGTGACTCCTTTGACTCCAGCACACGACACAATCAGCTCAAATCATTCTCTCTTTCTTTCTGTAACTTGCCCAAGCGAACACTACCTTGTCTGGCCTTTCCTTAGCATTCAAAAACTCAGAAGAAAGNAAAAAAAAGCAGGACGCGATGGAAGGAACGGATCAGATCGCGCAAGCAATCCTCGTTGCCTCCGATCCTGCACAAGCACCGATGCACCAGCAGGCTCTTGAATATGTCCAGAGCACCTTGAAGAGCTCACCTGAACCTTGGAAAATCGGTCTCACCCTTTTTGTCGCTACGAATCCAGACGGTACGCGAAAACATCAGCCTCAAGTACGTTTCTATGGCTTGCGCATTTTGGAGGATTTCCTCGACAGTCGTTTCGAACCTCTTCCTTCCGAAGTCTTTCAAACACTTCAGCAAACCATTGTTGGTTACATTCAGTCGGAGTATATGCTCGGTTCAGCAGAAGCGGGTGCATCATGTGAGTTAACCACGAACACTCAAAGCCCTTTCTTTGACCATTCGTTATAGATATTCGAAATAAATTCTCTCATACCCTGACCCTATTCTTTTTGTGCACCTATCTTGAGCAGTGGCCAAATTTCTTCTCTGACTTCTTCAGTCTCATTCAACCACAATCAAGTGGTGTCTCTTCCGGATACAACCCGCACGTCACGTTGCTGCTCTTCCATCTTGTGCTAGAAATTTCCGGAGAGGTTGCAGATCAGATGTTGAAGGCTGCTCGGATGCATAGTGGTCAGCGACACTTCCGTGACGCTAAAGTGCGTGACGCTGTAAGAGAACGCGATGCAGCGGGGATCAACGAGGCAGTCTTGACTATTGTGGCGGATTCGGCAGAGAAGTTGGCTAGTGTACGAAAGGGTGAGTCGGATTGGAATGTGGATCGTCTGACGGGAGTGGTAGATTGGGGAGTCAGAACATTTGGGTCTTATGTTGGTCAGTATCATCCATTGTCGTTGTCTTCTCAGCCGAGATTAATGCGTATGTCATACGCAGGATGGATTGATATCAACCTTACTGTTACTCCTACTACAATACCTTTGCTATTTTCTCTTCTTTCCGACCCCTCGCTTCCGATTCGCTTGGCGACCTCAGTCGCTCTTCTCCGTATGGTTTCGAAAGGGCTAAAAGAGCCTGGGGATAAACTTCAGTTGCTTAAAGTTCTCTCTCTCGGTCCAGTTTTGGAAGCACTAGAAGGAAAAACTCACCAAGAACAAATTTCTCGTGGAGAAAATACTGACGAAGGAGAAGAATCGTACAGGGAAGCCCTTGGAAGACTACTAAATGGCTTGGGTCTTGAACTCGCTAAGCTTACAGAAGATGTGCGTTTCATCTCATCAAGAAAATTGTTATTATTAAGGCTTTTCTCAGAACAATGCACAAGATGATGTCAAGCGTGAAGCGTCCTCCATGCTGTCCGATCTCCGCCCTGCCATGCTTCGTTTCCTAGCCGATCCCTATGATGATACTACGTCGACAATTTTTCCCTTGCTTTCGAACATTTTGGGATCAGTAAAGTCTTCCGATACTTCTCGCACGTAGGGGTAAAGCAAAACTGAAAATGACTCTTGACTCTGTACAGTTGNAAAAAAATCAAGCGCTCTTCACCCCACGAAATCACGGATGATACGCGAACTTTCCTTTCTTCTACACTCGCAGCTCTGCTACAAAAAATGAAATGGGACGAAGATTCAGATCTAGAAGATATGGATGACGATGACAAACATGCGTTTGAGTCACTTCGAAAAGTAAGTGGAGTCTATCGCTACGTTAAAGAGAATGTTCTCAATTATAATTAAGGGAGATCTTCGCATTCAGCTTGACTCCATCCTTGTTATAGACCAGGATCTTGTAATCACTGCCGTGCAGAATCTCGTCATTAACACCCTTGCAGCGCACGAGTCTGGTTCCTCAGTGAAGTGGAATGACGTAGAATTGGCAATCTATCTCATATATATATTTGGAGAAATTAATAAATGTAAGCCTCTCGCTCATCCAAATTCACACGTCGGGATATTCATAAGATTCTTCTTAGCTGGGGGGAAAGGCCGCGCAGCATTTTGCCAAGCTCCATCTGTTGCCAAGGAGTTCAGGAAAGGGACAGATTATTCAGAATACCAGCTAACACCACATGGTGAAATGCTGATGGCATTAATTCGATCTGGGATTTGCGAATACGACAACGATGCTGTTGTGATGCAGTTCTTTGAGACCTGCGCGCGTTATGGCGACTTCTTCAAAGTGCGAAAGGAATGTATCATTCCATTGTTAGAAGCAATGGTTGGGCCAAGGTTTGACTTGTTTTTTTCTCTCGCCTTGGCTACTGACCTTTTTGTTTCAGGGGTGCTCATCATGCGAATGTTAATGTCCGATCTCGGGTTTTCTATCTTTTCTACAAGTTCATAAAAGAAGACCGAAGCGATATTCCCGTTGAGGTTGTCGTCACCCTCCTCAACGGCATTCGGGACGTGCTAGTAATCGAGGTGACGCTCCCTGAGTTAGAAAATCCTGCTGAACAGGACCTCCTCACCGAGACAATCAACAATCCTGATATTTTCGACTCTCAGTTGTATCTCTTCGAAGTCGTTGGGCTCCTTGTCTCTCTATGTTTCAAGAGTGTTGATGAGACTTCGGCTCTCCTCCTGAGCTTTGTTCAGCCATTGCTTAACGAGCTGGAGACAAATCTAAAAGCCATAAAGAGTCCACAAGACGTTATGCAGATTGTCAAAGTGCACCATGTTGTAATGGCACTCGGAAACATTGCAAAAGGATTTCCGGATTTACCGCAGCCCGTCCCAGAAAACTATATATTCCCGCCGATCTCAGTGTTTCGAGAAATGACTCAGGCAATTGTGGTCTCGCTCGGTGCCATGAGCGTCTTCAAGGTTGTACGCGATGCGGCACGGTTCGCTTTCGCCCGCATGGTCGCCACTACGGGCTCGCAGATCACATATTTCATCCCTACACTAATGTCCAGCCTTTTGGCTCACTTCGAGCCCACTGAACTTGTTGACTTCATGAACTTTATCGGCCTGCTTATGCATCGTTTAAGTGCAGAAATATTTGATGTACTTAATCAACTCGTCGTGCCATTGCATATGCGCATCACGGAGCTGCTCTCGAGCCCCATCACAGGGACAGACGATAAACTCACGCATGCGGATACAAAGAAGGCCTATCTGACCTTCTTGAACAGCATCATGGTCAACAAGTTGCATGGTGTACTCATCTCCAACAGTAAGTCGTCGCTGATGAACTCTCGTCGCTCAATCACTTTAATCTATTCTCATTATCAATCTTTCTGTCTTTTTAACAGCTAACCAGCCTCAATTTGTCTCACTGCTGGAGAGTGTGATACGGATTGCAGAAGACGTATCTGATCCGGCATCACAACGACTAGCGTTTTCATTCCTTGGACGTTGCATCAGTGTCTGGGGATCACTAAACCCAGGAACTATCAATGGTAATGGCGCTCAAGTTGGGCAAGATAACGCTTTGCCTGGTTTCGGAGCATTCATTTACGACCACCTTGTTCCTTTGGCGTTTCGTGTGCCCTCTGCGCCTTTGTTCAACATCAAAGACGGCCAGATGCTCGTGGTAGGATCATTAAGTAAATTAATTTCCCCATTGGTTACTAAATATTGTCATTTAGGTATCGCATGAGATTGCCAACTTCCTGCAGGCCGTTGGAAAAGCGCGTGGCGAAGAAGGATATCAATTCCTCGCAACCGTTTTCCTTCCTTCGCAAGGATGTCCACCCGAGATTGCCGCGGACTTTGCAACAAAGCTGCGAGATCTCGATACAAAAGGCTTCCGAAAATACCTTACCGACTTTATCCGCGCATCAAAGTCTGACGGTTCATAGCACGCTAAGCGCGCCAACCGTCATGATTTGCACGAAATGATACGAATGATTTTGATAGACTTCTCGTATTATCAACAAATGGGCCATTTACTCATGCATTGTACCAATTGCTTGCATATTCCATTATTTTCATCCTTGCACTTCACATCACTTCCTGTCATTTGTCGTCTCTGTATAGCTCCCCTCGTTATCCATTGACAGCTCATATATTCCCTTTCATTTATAATCCTGCTACACTTCGGAGCTGACCTTAGGTGTTGTTGCCACCTTTCGTAGAAAAAAAAGTCATTACTGTGAAGAAACTGTGATCATCAGAATGATAGTAATGTAATATTTGACTCAACTGTTTACGTCATCCTGCCTACTTTCCTTCTTTGATTTTCAAGTTGTGCACTTCGCATTAGGCGACGATGGCAACAGGTATGGTATGTCGTTGTGCCAGGTTGATAGCAAAGCTCAAATGATACCTTTATAACAATTTTAGTGCCACGAAAAGTGAAGACGAAAATAGTAAGTCAGAGTTCAAGTCAACCATGGAAAGTACACGGTCGACTCACAAGCAATACGTATGTTAGAAACCTCCTCGTAAAGTGCGTAATGTGTTCCGAATCGTCGAGTAGCATTTCAGTAACGGCCGCGTTTCAAGCATGGCCCAGATACATCACTGGCAGACACGTGGGCAGCTTTAAGCAAAGCTATTCGAGAGATCCACAACCACAATGCGTCTAATCTTTCCTTTGAAGAGAACTATCGCTTTGCGTATAACCTCGTGCTTCACAAGCAAGGAAAGCAGCTGTATGACGGTGTAAAAGTTCTGGTAGTCGAAAATATCGACAAGCTCGCGGAGACGGAGGTGAGACCAGCCTTCCCTACATCCATGAGCAGCGATCCAGCACACACGAGTCAGGAGGCGGAGCGCTTCCTGAAGGCTGTCCGGAGTAGCTGGGACGACCATATAGGAAGTATGTCGAAGTTGCGCGATATCCTCAAATATATGGTGCGTGCATATTATCTATTACTCCACACATCCTGTCCCTTCATTACATGTCACGCCGTCCAGGATCGTGTTTACAGTCCCAGTGTTGGCGTACCTGTCATCTGGGACTCGGGTTTGAATTTATTTCTCCAGCAAATGATCAGGTCTCCGATAAAAGAGCACATTGTCAGCGCCATTCTCGACCAGATTGAAATAGACCGTGAAGGTTATGCAATCAATCGCTCGGCTGTGAAGAGCTGCGTGGATGTCCTATTAGCTCTGCGTGAGGAAACAGAAACGGGTGGAATTTCCGTGTACAAGCGCGACGTTGAGCCAGCGGTGCTTAGAGAAAGCGAGGTGTTTTATGTGGATGAAGGAGGAAAGCTCGTGACTTCATGCGATACTCCAGAATATCTACGACGAGTAAGTCATCTCTTTTCACTTTATTATTAAAAATTTGGCTCACTGTAACAGGTTGAGGATCGCTTTACTCAAGAAGAAGCTCGTGCCATTCATTACCTCTCAGCACAGACTGCCGCCCCCCTGCGTAAGATTCTGGAAGACTCATTATTGACTCCCCATCTTTCCTCAATTATTTCAATGCCGAATTCTGGCTTGGATAATATGCTTGATCTAAACCATAAAGACAATCTAGCACGAATGCATCGGCTTTTTATCATGGTCCCAACCGGTCTTCCTACGCTAAAACGAACATTAAAGGAGTCGGTCCTTCGGAGAGGGATGGAGCTCAATCAGGCGTACGTAGATGGCGGATTCCCGCAGGATGACCCGATCTTAGTCGATAGCGACTCGAAGGGCAAGGATAAGGCACGTAACATTGTTGCAACAAGCGTTGATGTCGCTTCCAAGTGGGTGGAAGAAGTTCTATGTATGAAGGACAAGTTCGACCAGATTTGGAGGCAATGCTTCAGCAGCGATCATGAGATCGAAACTGTACTCAACAAGGTAAAACTCTTACTTGCTATTAAATTATTTGCTTATCATGTTTAGGCATTCGAGACATTTATTAATCGCAACACCCGAGCACCTGAATATATATCTCTATTCATTGACGAGAATTTGAAGAAGGGGCTCAAAGGGGTGCGCGTTGCGTTGCTTATAATTTTAATGATAAATCGAACCTAATGAACTACAGAAAACCGATCAAGAAGTTGATGTCGTGTTAGAGAAAACTATCACTATCTTCCGATATATCATCGACAAGGATGTCTTCGAGCGATACTATAAAGTTCACCTCGCTAAAAGATTACTAAACAACCGTTCCGTGTCTGATGATGCTGAGCGAGGCATGCTTGCAAAACTCAAAATTGAATGCGGATTCCATTTTACACAGAAACTTGAGGGCATGTTTACAGACATGAAAGTGTCGGCAGACATGATGAGTGCATACAAGAAGCGTTATGCTGAAACGAAGGTACGTCCACCTTAATATTGCTCGGATGTATGCCAAATTGACTGTTTGCAGGCTCTCGAGATTGAAATGTCTGTGGTTGTCATGACATCAAATAATTGGCCAAACAACCTGACGCATAAACCGCCGACGTGCCATCTGCCTGAAATCATGTTGAAAGCAGCCAAGTCATTCGAGATGTCCTATCTTTCGCGTCACTCTGGTAGGCGGTTAACGTGGCAGCTTGCACTTGGCAATGCCGACGTAAAAGTTGCATTCAAAAATCGCAAACACGACCTGAATGTTTCTACATTCGCACTTGTTATTCTTCTTCTATTCGAAGACTTGGAGCAAGGCGAGTTCTTGACTTATGAGGTCATTGATTTTACTCCTTCAATCTATCCTTTTTTCACCAACAACCACACATTTAATAGGAAATTAAAAATGCAACAGCTGTGGCAGAACCTGAGCTGAAGCGGCATCTGCAATCTCTGGCATGTGCGAAATTCAAAGTGCTGAAGAAACACCCACCCTCACGGGACATCAATGACGATGATTCATTCTCTTTCAACGTTGACTTCACCTCACCGATGCAAAGGATAAAAATCAATACGATCGCAGGCGCTTCAAGAATTGAAAGTCCTGAAGAACAGAAGGAGACACACGATCGCGTTGATGAGGAAAGAAGGCATCAGATGGATGTGCGATTCTTTGCAGTTTTTCATATATATATATATATATTCACCATCCGTTATCTTGTCAGGCATGCATTGTACGCATCATGAAAGATCGAAAGCATATGACACATAACGATCTGATCAACGAGGCAACGCGGCAGCTAGGAAGTCGTTTTCAGCCTCAGCCGTTAGGCATCAAACTGCGAATAGAGAATCTAATCGATGTGTGTCTTCTATGCTTTCCCCTTCCTTAATTGCATTAAACAATTGTCTTCTTACCTTTTTTAGAGGGATTTTTTAGAAAGATGTGACGATAGGAGATCTTATAATTACAAGGTGAGTTTAGAATTTGGTCGGTCAAATTGATTACTCATCTATCATATTTACAGGCGTAGTCGCATCGCACAATTTGTTATCTAACACTATATCTCTACTTGTTCATTAGCATTCGCAATTGTATCATCATCATGCAGAAGATTGGCTAATAAGTCCCAAACCTGAACACAACAGATCCAACGACCACATTCTCATTTTTCTTCTCAAGGTCCGTCCTTGTCATTCTTAGACATCACCTTTACGGTGCCAATATCATCATCTTTCAGCCCGTAATATAAAGCCCAAAAAAAACCACACGATATGTACAGGTGGTTGAAGTGTCCGTCTTTACACAGTCTCGAAAAAGCTCAAATGTCCACTTAAACACTAAACATCAAGAACGAAGCAACACGATTTCGCAACAGGGCCCACTTCAAGTTGTTACGAGCTAGACGAGTTGGATGTCTAGAAAACGCCTTGTCATAAAGGTTATGAACTGCTCTGTAGAAATTACTCACGCTGTTGGCTGCTTGCTTCGCCAAGCTCTTCGCCATCTGCACCGACGCTGGAGACGTAGTGTCGTTCCAGTTGTTGCCAGATACAACTACCGAGTTGTTTCCAACGCTCGTACCGTTGAAGCCGAGGTTGCTGTTGCTAAGAGATCCGGTAGAGTTCATAACCTGGCCAAGCATTCCAGAAATGTTTTGGTCGTAGGATGCCGACTTGCTCGACTGGTGACCGATATCATTGCTGAAAGACGACATTTGCGAGTTAAATTGTTCGATAACGACAGTTTGAACCTCTACTTGGCAGACTTGCTCAAGAATAATCCTTTCACAGATGTGAGTTGACTCGCTAACGAGAAACAATGGCCGCTCACTTCTTCGCAACCTCCATGAGAACGACGAGCTTCTGTTGGACAATTTCGATCTCCTCGGTATGGCACACGACCTCCTGTTGTTGAACTATGATAGTCTGCTCGTTCTGTGAACCATCAAAATTGTTTTGGCCATAGAAATTGTCGAAGTTGCTCATGGAGGAAATACCCATGTAGTTGTTGAATGAAGGAGCCGAGCTGGATTGAACACTACCCGTCCTACGAGCTGTACCGAGAAAATGAGTATCCATTTTATCATGTTTATATATGTGCACTCACCCATTTCAGACGAAATAGGCTTCGCAATGGCACCGGAAGTAGCGAAAGCGACGGCGGCGACAGACACGAGGATTGTCTTGGAAAACATGTTGAACGAATTTGAAGTAATTAACAGAGTGTTAAGAAAGGAAGTCTAGTAATGTTTACAAGACAGCAAGTAAGTATACTCAAAACAATATAAGAAAGCGTCTGAACCATTGACTCACTAGGATCAACCCGAGTAATGAAAGATGCAAAAAGCGAACGTTGGGCGAGCGAAGGGCGAAAGACGAAAGATGAAAGACAAGAGAAAAATTAGAACGAAAGGCAACCAGGCCAAGGCTTCAAAGAACGAAAGAAGAAAAGGCTGAAGTGACCTTATCGAGTGCTCATTCTCTCGTATTTAAGCCATAACCGTAACTGTATAGGTTCCGGTTCCCCTTTGCTTGCGCTTGGCATCTAACGTGCGTTGCTCATAGAGTTTCTAAAACTGTTTGCGAATCAGGAAGATTAGGCGAAGCTAGCATGCTGGGACGGGTTTCCTTGACAGCACTTCGCAGCTCGCGCGCGTCGCTAGCAGGATCTGCCGCTGCGTCGGGATTGATCTGCAAATTACTATTCCTTGGATTGCACAATGCATAAACACCATCTGCTGGTTGCGCCTTTCTTAGTCCTTAACTATGGACTCTTGCAAGTGGTTAATATAGCCTGCGGCTGTCTGGTGAAGCAAATGTTTTGAGAGACCTGCAACTTAAATAAGAACGGTACCATTGTACGGGATTTCTCCCTTATGCCAACCGTTGCGATTTCCGTAGTTCTCAGCCGAGAAGACCGCCAATGAAATGATATACCAAATCCTCAAGACAACTCCGTAGGCGTCCGCAAGAATTCATGCCCACTCCCCTGGGCGGTCGTCAAGACTCAAGATTTCAGTGCCTATCATTCTGAGTCGCTGATCAATCGATCATACCCGCTCAAATGAGCGGCGGGTGCGAAATTAGTGATACAACTGCAATGAGCATTCTTTTCTTNAAAAAATCAGGCATCACATCGCCTCTCCCACGAATACTGTATTTCTTCCCAAGTTTAAAGACACTCGAAAGTCGCCATCTCAAAGCAATAACGCTCGTGATGGCATCCCTTAATTGGATGGTTGAAGCTCGGTTCCACACGCCATCAGCGCATTTCGGTAAAGCCGGTCGACATCACCTTGAACGTCCAGTTCAAGACTGCAAGCATGCACGTTGTTATGTTACTTTGGTAGGAATCATTTTCAAGTTGATGGTTTGCATGCAGACTTCTCCAAAGAAGTTAATGTTTCAGCCTGTACTGCAGACTGAACTGAGAAAACCGAGAAAAGAAAGTTGCAATCCACTCAGTCTATATCTGCTCGTGCCGACGACTCCCGTCAGCGGTATTCTTGTCCGGGGTCTTGTCGCGAAGAAACTGAGGTATTTCGTTCCTCAGTATTCCATTCGCTTATCATACCTTTTCCAGGTTATTTCGTGTTACGTATTCGCGATCCTGAATCTCTTGAAAAATACCATTAAAATAAATTTAAGCAGGTCTATACCTCTTCACAAGCTAAAGCACGCTATTACTATAACTCATCCTTCCCATGCCCATGACCATAAAATGACTCCGTAAGTTCTATGAATGTCATTCTATAAGTGAAGATAGCTTTTGCAAGGTCATTGTGCTTGAACACTCACTTCTCCGAAGATTAGGCGAAAGTTCTGCGGGGAGGATAACATGATACTCGACGAAAAGGTCACCTTGAGTGTCCTCTTGGAACACAGGCATACCCTCGCTCTTGATAGTTTGTACGAATCCAGGTTGTGTTACGCCGTCTCTTTTTAACGTGACAATGTGTCCGTCTAGGTGGGTTAAATTCCGTTCGAAACCAAGGAGCGCCTTGAAATCAGAAATCAGAACTAAGGGAAGGTCATAAAGGAAAAAATGCAGGCTCATACTTCGTCTATTCCGATACTCTGCTTCCAATACAAGCTGCTCTCCTTTCGCCGCCAGCCACCCTTTTCGCGGCGGCTGCGCACACGAAGGACGACGTCTCCAGGCTCCCAGTCAGGGCTTTCGTCACCCTCCCCTTCGAACACGACTTCGTGGCCTTCGGACATCCCTCGAGGGATTTCCAAGGTATAATGCGCAGTGTGGTCCAAGATTTTCTGTCCACCGCAATGAGGGCAGTTGCGTACAATGACTCGACCTCTTCCTCCACACTCGTTACAAGTGACCTGACTTTGCGCAAACATGCCCGGCCAGATTTGCTGCCGAGTAACCTTGACGCCGGACCCTCCGCAGGAAGAACAAGTGTGAATATCGCTATCTGATGCCGCGCCAGAGCCACGGCAGTGGTCACAGAGGATGCGCTTCTTTATCATGAACTACGAATAGATGCTCAACATTCACAAGCCCTGGAAAGGGTATACAAGTCAAATGGCATAGTACGTACGTCTATACTTGCGCCTTTATACCTAGAATTATAATTCAGTGACTTTCTTTAGGCTTTCAGTACGGAAACATTGCATACATATCGGCCAGAGACACCTCAAATTCTGTTAGGGATGTGGGACCTTTACGCACCTGATCCTGCGGACGATCTGCTGTATAATGACGCATTAGAACTTCCTAAGTTTATAATGAAGTGACGCACGACCACCGAAAAAGCTGGAAAACATATCGAAGGGATTAGAGTGCTGTTGGCCACCTTCATGTGCTTTTAGCCCTTCCTAAAAATTTTATTGAGTGAGTTTGTTGTGATATATCTAAAAGGATAATCGATACCTCGCCATGTCGGTCGTATATTTGACGTTTCTAGTTTAAAATCAGTACTCATGCAGTCTGAGAAGACATTATAACATACCGTCGGGTCTGATAACACCTCATACGCTGAAAAAGCAAGGCTCGGATGACAGACCATTACGACAATTTTAGTGCAACGTACCATACGCAATTTCCACAAATTTCTCCTCTGTACCTTCATCCTTGTTCTTATCTGGATGATATTTTCTGCTGAGCTTTTTGTAGGCTTTTCTTATGTCTGCGTCGGAAGCTGACTTGTGCACTACACGAGGACGCGAGGAGAAGACGAATGAGTGCGCGCGCGGGATGACAGGCGACCGAAGAGCTGACCTTCGAGAACTTTGTAGAAATCAGAGGCTGCACAATATATTACACACAGGAGTAAGATACAGAGAGAGAGTAAGCAGCGCGGCATTACGCCAGGATCAATGATTCAAGCCAGAGCGTTCGAGGACGAGGACAGGTTGCGACCGTCTTGACTTGACCTTTTAGTTCTGGCAGACGCGACTTGTCGACGTGGTTGCACGTGATCTCTGCGACAATCAGCTTTCGGAGTATCCGCCGCCGCAGTCTCCTATTTCTGTGTAAAACCAGCAGTGAGCAGCGACTCAACGTGAGACGTCCACGGCGCCTGCAACAAAGGACCTTATTAAATGGAATTTTAATGCTCGCCTTTATCCCACTCGCTCTATTGCTTCTGCTTAGCCATGTCGACGCGAAGCAAAATAAACCTTTTGCTCTCGAAGCTGAAGGTCAAAAACCTGGACGCTGGCTGGGCCTCCACCTGTCCAATCAGCCTGCGCTCCGTCGTCGAGACGCACAGAGCTTGGATGCAGGCATCTCTCAGCTAGCTTTGAGCGCGGATGGCAGGTTCGCTTTCTTGCATGTTCACGCATCTGTTCGAAAATTCACTAGACTGCCGCTATTTTGTAGCTCTTATTATACTGTCTTGGAAATTGGAAACATCAGTTTCCGTCTGTCCTTAGACACCGGCTCTTCTGATCTATGGGTCCTCTCTTCTGCCTGCACTTCCAAAGATTTCTGTAAATCCTTGCCATCCTACCCACTTTCTTTCCAAAGCCCGTCGTTCGAAGCAATAAACAGCAACCAAACAACCTTTAACATATCTTTTGCTGATGGGACCAGTGAGTAAAATGCGCTTGTTTGAGAGTGCTCTTTTTGACCGAGTCCGTTGGGGCTTAGTATCATCCGGATTTCTTGCCAAAGAGACTGTGCAGCTCAATAATTTTAGTATCCCTAATCAAGTCATTGGTGAGCCTGCATTGGCAGACAAAATGCAAAGCTCAGTTCTGATTCGCTAAAAGGATTCGTCAACGCAACAAATGTCACTTTGGAAAGCGAGATCAGCGGTGTCCTCGGCATGGGTTTTCCTCGCCTATCCGCTTTCCCTTCTTTAATCTCAAACTGTATGTTTCCAAAATGATGTTATAAATCAAAAATAAGATAACCTTTGAATGTAGCAACACCTTTCATCAATGGCCTTGCCCAACAGGGTTTACTCGATTATCCCATGTTTGGATTAAGTCTCACACGGCAATCCAATGGAACGCTTACGCTTGGTATGTTACTCACCGTCTAAAATTTCAAAGCTCTACTCATTTGTTACTCAGGGGCTATTGATGCTGGTGTCGTAAAGAATGTGAGCAGTATTGAATGGCATAAAGTCATGTCCTTTTCGCCATTTGGCTCGGAGAGTAACACTTCAAGCTATCTACAATGGGCAGTGCGTATGCCCGGATTTGGAGTACGTACTTAGCAAATATTATCATTTATTTTAGTATACTTATAATAGACAAGGTAAACGGGACTACGTTTAAAACCAACCCAACGTATCCGAATATCACTGAAACTTCATTGGCTTTACTTGATGTGTGAGTGTCCTCTGTAGATAACGAGGTTGTATCAGGTGCTGACTTTAGCTCTTAGAGGTACGAACGGAATATTTGGACCATACCAAGATGTGTCTCGTCTATTCTCAAGCATTGGCGAGGCCCGTCTGGTTGACAGTGAAGGTGTGGTCTTTATATGCGTAGTTGGAATTATCTAACTTCAGCGTAGTGGGTCAATGGGCTTTACCATGCGATACAGAGGAAGTGCTTTCCTTCAACTTTGGGTAAGATGATTAATTGAATGAATATTTTGAGAGATAAAAACTTTTTGTGCTTTATTTCATAGTCAAGGGAACTTCACATTACAACCAACGGATTTTCTCATTGGCCCTATCATTGAAGACCCATCTTTCTGTTTAACATGGCCTAGAGCTGTTCAAAACGCAGGGGACGGAATCGATTGGCAGTTAGGGGCACCTTTTTTGAGGACTGTATACTCAATTTTTAGGTGAGTTTGAACTTCATACAGCTATTCCTCTTACTAATAATGTATCACCGTCAAGCTACGGCATCGATGGCAAAGAACCTCCGATGATAGGTTTCTATCCTCTTAGCAATGTCACTACGTTCTCCGAGAATTCATCATACATCTCTGCCTTCTTCTCTTCCGCTTCGGCAACTGTCACGACTACACTACCTAATGTTCTCCTTCCTACCCCATCCGCGAGTACAGCATCATATCTGTTCAACACTTCCATCCCTGCCAGTGCTGGCGCTGTTGTTTCCTCCGCGCTCGGGGCAAGTACGTACAGCGCACTGCTCACAGCGACGTCAGTGAACGCGTCTGCCCTTCCGACGATTACACTCTCACCGGCTCTCGTGACTCTTCTCGTTACGGGCGCGTCTGGTATGGTCATTACGACGACGTCAGCTGCACCAAGTAGTTCTATTGCACTCGGTGTTCCACCGGGTGACAGAAGTGCCAACTCTGCCTGTATGCATACACCCAGTGCAAACTATTTTGGGCTTGTATCTTTGATACTCGGAGTATTACTGTCCTTGAGTTTATAGTGCTAGCTATTGGTATCTATCATACGAAAGCATACTTTCTGACATCCTTCGCATCTTGACAATTTTTTTTGTCTCCCTACATTGTTATATTCATCCGTTATCTTTGCTTACCTGATCTCTGAACTTTGGGTTCATCCCATTCCACACCCGTGTTCTTATAACCATATTTCCCAACAGTACTAGTTTACCGTGTCATTACGCTTCCTTGATGTCCTGCGTAACGGATTATGCCTTTGACTCTTGGACTACTAGGGACAGATTCTTCGACTGTAATTTGATTCCCGTATGTGAAGATCAAGAGTTGCCCTGATACCGTATCTTGTTTTCCTTGTTCTTGAAATAAAATCGAAAATGAGTCTAAACAAACTTTCATTATTCGATTATCGTGAAATCATTATTTCAACTACAGCGACGACGGTCCAGTAGCACCAAGTAATAGTCAGCAAATGAATATATTTTCTGTGTATACCATGATTAATATTTAAGAGAAGCGAAGAACACCTCTATCCCACGACTTCAAATCATGCACTTACCAGGCATACTTAAATGTCCAATGTTCGCGATCTGGGGTAAATATTACACCTAGTTAAACATAATCCAAAATATACACTGATCCATTGTAAGTTCCGACGCATAACCTTCCCGTTACTTCGTCGAATGCCATCGCATGACACGAACTCGGCTTGAAGGGCAGCTGAGGCTCTGGGGGAAGGAGCACGTTCACTGCGGGAGGACCTCGCTCCGCCGGGTCATAGTCGAGGCGAAGGAGCTGCACGTAGTCCGATTTCAAAGATTGTTCAAGCCAAACGGCACGCCTACCGGTTGACCCAAGGCATGCATGTTCTGGGTATGAGCCAACGGGAATGTCGAAGGGTATGGAGACGTCTAGCTTTATTGCGGGGGAGGAGAACTCCAAATTATTCTCGCGTGCAAATGATCCGACCGAATCGGACTCATCCTTGGGATCGATGGCGAAACGGAGATAGAGAGCNTTTTTTGCTCTGACGTATGTCGAGACGGGAGAGCGTGGGAAACACGACGAGTGAAAGCGACGTCGGGGGAATCTGTGGGCCGAAATTAGAGTTGTCCGAGATGCATATGTCGTAGAAGTCCATCAGAGGAACAATGGTGAATGGAAATGGCGGAAGCGCCTTCTGCTTTGCCTTGCTTGTTACGGGCTGCTCAAGAACGCCGCCATATACGATGATTTCCAAAGGGACAAGAGTAATTTGCGCATAAGAAACTGAAGCTGAAACGATGGCGAGGAAAGAGGGAAGCACTTTGACGTCCATTTGATCGAGACTCTAAGCAAAATTTGTGATAGATTGTAGACATTGCAATATAATCGAAGTAGGTCAGTGACTCACGTCAGCGAAATTAGGATTGATAGTTATCTGCTGTCGAGTCTTCCAGTTCGCTACTAGCACATAAGATGACTGACCACCAACTTCAGAGGAAAGGTTCATGATCGACGACGCAATGTATTCTCCGTGTAATGAGACTTTGTGAAATAGGCCTTCTCGACGAAGTATAAAGCTATAAGCCGTCTCATATGTCCCATTACATATCGTCGGAGAGGCTAGAGGCAGATGGATATTATAGACTTCGAGTGCCCTGTCGAGTTAACGTTTGACTCCATGAGTAAAATGAAGAATGCTTTGCAGAAGAAGACTCACTCTGCATCGCCTTTAGTGACAGTGGCAGCAAAAACAAGCATGGTTTCCTGGCCCTCAACGCATGCATCAAAATCTTTCATAACCGCTGGTACTGAAAACTGTGCGACCAAATGTGGATTTTGAGCATCCCGTAGGGTATATGCGCAAACAATCATAGATGGTCTCTGTGAGTGTCTGTCTCTTCGAATACCCAACAGAATCTTTCCGCAATTCAGAAGCTTAAGCTCGTCAAACGTCCCGTCAGATGGTCTGTGATTGAAGCAAATGAGAGATTGCATGAAGATTAGTGACATGCTACAAGCATCCTAGTTTCTGGTCAGCATACAAAGCGTTTGCAACATAGAGACCGTGCACTCGTGGGTGCTCCCGAGACCAGTTTGCTTGTAATTTCAGAGCACGTATAGCGGAATCCCGGAGCTCAGAGGCGCTTAGGTTCCTCAAGTCACTAAAAAGGGAGATGTCCAGGGTGAGTTCCTCGCGAGGAAGAATCTGGTGCCAGAGATAGTCTGAATCAGTTAGTCTGTAAAGACTGCGGCATGTCTGCAATACGAAGCATCATGCAGTAACTGAAAATTAGACGGAAACCAAAGTAGAACAGACTTGGAGCAGAAGGCTCGCCTGTTTGAGAGCAAACACATCCGCTATGCTGGCGTAGAAAGCGATGAGCACGATCAAATTCTCTGGAAGCTGGCTTATAATGTCGCAGCCTTCGGACATTTGAACCTCTTCAATCAGGTCAATTAATCAGTGTTCAAAGAGCAGGGAGCAGGGAATGTCGCGGTATGTGTTCGTAGTCACATATTGAGTCATGTGTGACGGTGACATTTCCTTTTAAATCCGACTCACTGGGTACGGCGCACCCTCAGGCTGCTTGACCTGCAATCATCACAATGGATACCGAGTCTACGCACTCCCCTCCAATACCGCCTCTCGCAGAACGCTTTGAAGACGAAACAGACACTTCCAGTCTTTCTGATTATGACTCTGAGTGGACACAAATTTCTGGTACCGAAGATGATAGCGACTTTCCGCCCCTCGTCGCTACTACAGGCCGCCGCCCTTCATCGCGCGCCGAAACGATTGATGGTAGCGTAGATGGAGACATCTGGGAAGGGTTCGCGGATGGCATTCACTTGTGCACAAGCGAACCGAGTGAGGACGTGCACTCTCAAGACGACTCAGACGCCACCCACGAGCGAGACGCGCAATCACTCAGCGCGAGCTTTGCCACCACGGATGAGGATGACAGAATCAACGATGCTCTGAACTGCAGCGTCATTGGGACTTTGAGGGCTTCTCGAGTTCGCTCTGTGGCTTCCTCTTTGCATACGTCGTTGACAGACACTCAATCTAAACTAAGGCTTTCGTTCCCAGATCCTCTTGTCAGCTCCAGGAATGAACTCGATTCCGATGCAGTTCAGCAAGGTGCACTAACTCCAACGAGTTCGACCGATGGACACTTTGAGAATTTTACTGAAGAGGCGTCGTCATCCTTCGCAGATGTCGAGGCACCTATTCTCGATGTCTCGGGGCCTGCCGATGAGGACGCGAGTGTACATTCATTTCCTGTCATCGCTTCTTGCATACTCTCCCTTGTTTTGTATGGCTCGGCTGCTTTGTCGAAGTGGCATATTGCCGAAAAGATTATGTCATTAGCTCTTCAGTATGACGGCAAAGCACACTTACTTGTCGAAGAAGGTACAACTCGATGCTATTACTTTGACTCTCGTGTTAGTGTTGGAGGCCCTTTTGCTAGAGCGAGCGAGCGATATGTTTTCGTGCAGGTTGTGGACCGGACGTCAAGCAACTTTGAGATGGTTCGTATCGGTGTTGATCGTCNTTTTTTTGGCCGCTCTAACCATTGACAGGCTTTCACTGATGTCTGCGACGAAGCGCCCTCTCTGGCTGTTATACTCTTGCCATCCCGTCTACCTGCAGATCTTCCAAAACACACATACTACTTGCCTCTCATAAGTCCTCCGTCTTTAGATTTTGGCACTACTGTCCCGGCCATTTCATCGTCATTTTCTGAGCAGGTCATGAGCGATTCTGCTCAGTATGCCTGGGAACGCCTAGAAATACCAAATGAGTGCTTAGTTACTTTGGATAACGAACGTCCTGGAGCGATTCTCGACGTGACTACATTGGAAAGCCTGGATCGAACAACTCTAATAAATACACTCTCCGTATTGTTTAATCCAAAGAAAGAGGCGCAAACTGATCGGGTGTACGAGACCGAACGGTTCGGAAATAGATGGTGAATATATAATTTATAAGCACTACAATTTCTAACGAGTTTTAATTAAGGTACACAATTGCATTTGTCGCAGCAACAATTCTTGCTATCACTGTAGGGGGCTTTAGCTTGAGCAGCAAGTCGGCCACGAGAATCGCATCTACGAACGGAACGATTCAAGCAGATAACATGACACTATCTGTCAGTTCTGTTAGTAGCGGCGATGTGGTTTCGATTAACACTAAACACCATGCTCTCGCCGTCTTCCACTCGCCGTCTAACTCTCTTGCAACCGTCACAACGAAGATCGTTTTGCAGACAAATACTGCTTCCATTTCTGGAATATCGGCATGTGTGGTAGCTGATGCCGTCAAGGAATCGGGAGACGTTATATCGTCTACTATGAGCACCACAAGTAGCTTTTCAGCATGCAACTGTCATCCATCGCCTTCCTCATCCTCATGGGGCGATAGAATTACCTTCGGCATGAGCGGATACAAAGCCAAGGATCTGATAATACGTCCGACCGCCGCTTTGCGTGTATTTAGGAAGGAACGGTTTTTGCTTAGTTCGCTGCTGGCAGCATCACCAGTGGAACACAAAGATAGCAGATTAATCAAAGATGACACGAAGGACAAGGGCAAGGGCAAGGCAGTGAGCATGCGTGCCGTGGACGACTCGCTCGCGCTTATATCCTCCATGAGCAAAGCGCTGGTGCGAGTAGCAGGGAAGGATCTGCACCAGGTCTACGAAGCTATCGACGAACTTCTTGGGGCCCTTAGCCGACAGATGGAGGGGGCAAAGGCAGGAATGAAGGCGGTGAAGTCGCTTGCTCGGGGCGAATTGATGTTCCGCAACGCACGCGCGAAGGAGAGCGCGAAGAACATCCGGCGTGCTGGCGAACGTCTGTTCAAGGCAGCGGGCGAGTGCATGCGAAGCGGGACGGAGGAGGCGGCCAAGATTGTTAGCAATGCTCGGGAGGGCGCGAGGAAGGTGCAGGAGGAGGCGGTCAAGTCGCGACTGGCAAGACGAACGCGGCGCAGGAAAGCGAGCGAGAAGGCCAAGGACGAGCACCTGGGGGCGAAAGGCAGACGTGGGACCGGGACCTCGGATGAGGGCCAGAAGCGTATGACGAAAGGGCAACGGAGGCTACGGAGAGGTGAAGTGAATAACGAGATTCTGCGGAGGGACGAAGAAGAATCTGGAGGGATTCTCGAAGCAGTACTGGGGGCCGTGTTCTGACGGGGATGTCTGATTGTGGCCACCCAGCGAGAAGCTGTTTCAGTTTANTTTTTTTCCAAGTCGGTTATGCTATGTGCTATGTGTATAAATATATATATAAGGATGAGTGTGTGTGTATATTACATATGCGTATGTAAGCATTACGTAACCGTGGTGGGTCCCTGATCCCAATCTAATCCTATATCCTATCTATCTTTTGTGCAGTGCAGACGCTGTCGAGACCGGATAAACTCGAAGGAAAAGGGGCAGGTTGGTTCATGTATTTTTATTTTTGAATCGATTGATCAAGGTTGTATCTGGACAGAGTTAGTGTTTGCGACCCCCGTCATGCGCGACGGAGAGCGTGTATGTACTGTGTACCGTGTGTACCGTGACCCAGCGTCCAGCGTCGGCTCGCGGCTGGCTGCTGGCTGTCCTGCGTCCTGCGCTGCTCAGTTCTTTCTCTCTCTGTATTGCACGGTAATCATCAAGTGTCCGATCCGCAAGAGGCGGGGCCTTAGCTATGCCTGCACACATTCGCCTCTACTCTCCTCTATATAACACAGCTCCTCATCCCTGAGCCCGTTCATCTCAGATCCTCTCCAGACCACAGAAATACCAAATACCATCACCCAGACGGCCCGTGTTGTCCATGGTAGACCCAGATCAGATCCGTGCTCCCAGTCTGTTTGTACACGTCCGTATCCGGTTCAATTCACTATGTATTATCATCGCTGGCTGATGTTCATTTGTCTCTTTTAATCCCAGAACCAGCTTCGTATGCTCTTCTTCTGTTTATACAAAGTCTTCCTGAATTGTCCTAATTTCTCAAGCAGGGCAATCAGGAGCGTCCTTCAACTTCTTCGGCTCTTTTCAACCGGCAAACCAACAGCACCATAAGCTGGCTTGCCGTAACAGTCCGGCAATTGTTCCCAGCGCTACTACATATACAAATTCCGCGACTCTGGCCACCCGTTCAAAGNCCCCCCATCCCGACGTCTACTTCAATGTCATTCCGATACTACCAGCCCCCCAAACCCTCCCGCGAACATACAGAAAGCGAGGATGAATCCAGTGAGGGCGATGTATCGTGCAGACGGTCTGGGAGCGCGCGCAACTCTAGCTCTCAGCCGAGTAAACGGTACGTTGCGCGTCCAGCACGCGGGCGGCCCTTCTGTCGTTTCATTGCTGATCGTTCTTTTTTTTTTGCTTTTCTGGCAGAGGTGCTTGTACGCATTGTAAGGGATTGAAAGTCAAATGCAACTTCGGCACAGGCCAAAATTCGTGTCAGCGGTGCATCGTGAACAAACTCCAGTGCGTCGTGAACGGGCGCAAGAAACGTCGGGCCGTGGCGTAAGTCCCGTACCTGCGTACAGAATGGGGGCTTGGTCGTTGACTTCGTTCCTTGTCAAACGTAGCACGCACGAAGAACTTCTCCTGAAATCTCATAAGCAAGACCTCGAAATTGTGAATCTCCTTCGCCAATTTGACGAGCTCACTACCGACAAGCGCGTTCAGTCATGGGTCGACAAAGTCAGCACAAAGCACAGCAGTAGTTCCCCGACCTCTCGGAACTCGCTCTCTAGCTCACATTCGTCGACCATGGAAAGAGACCGCACGAGTTGGACGTCCAGCTATGGGTATGGCGAGCTAGGATCGCCTTGTGACCAGGCCGTTGACATGAATGTGAACTATCTGCCCTCACCGACTAGTCAATTCCCGTGTTCGTCAAAGGACAGGTTCAGTGTGCAAGAACTGCTCGCATACTTTCCTGACTGTGAGTGCCTTACAATGCGAATTGCAATACTTTGTATTGACCCGAGTTCGTGTGCAGCTACTGTGACTTCATACACCAAGCCACCTGAACTTATTGCACGAGGTTTAATTCACCCGGGTGATATTAGAGAATTATTTATTCTGTAAGAAAATATTCACTTGTCTCGCAAGAATAAAATGGTTTCTGATATGACCGCTGTTCAGTTATTTCAGGTTTATAAATGTGAGTCAGCAAGATCGTTGCTTTATCGACGAAAACTGATGCAAGTCGTTTAGCCGTATTTCTCGATCTTAGACCCTGTATTACACACGCCGGAAAGGTTGTTCTGGCATTCACATTTTCTTTTCTCGTTGAGTGAGTATTTTCATTTGTACTTTTCTGTTTTAGAGACGAAAGTTATCTTACTGCCTATGGCTCATTTTAGTCTGCTGCGTCGCTACGAAATATTCTCAGAAGTACTCGCCCATGATTCCTCTGTTCATCGAGTTCGCGCGCGATCTGGGAGGAAAGGCACTTGTGCAAGGAAGAAAAACCATCGACGAATGCCAAGCATTCCTCATTCATTCCGTCTACCAAACGCCGCGGAAGCGCTTCGAGGACCAACGCGGATGGCTTACCATGGGCCTCGCATTTTCGCTTGCAAACGAATTACAGCTGAACAAGCCGTCCCCCGCGGACTACTTCGCCCTCTCCCAATCTGTCGAAAATATGGACACAAAGGACGCTCTCTTCTACGAGATGGCCGCGCGAGACCGCCTGAACCGCATACGCACATGGCTCAACTGCTACTGCGTTGACGCGAGCCATGCGACGCAGTTCGGAAAGCCTGCTATGCTCGACGTGGAGGATTACGTTGCGCGTAACTGCAGAGAATGGTACCATTCATCCCCGTTTAATCTCGCCATCGATGTCCACCTCGTCTCGTATGTCGAGGTATCACGGGTGATGCGTCATTTCCGAATTGAAGTAGAAGAGCTGGAGATCGAAGAGAAGGAAAGTCCGAAGAGGCCGAAGAAGGTCAAGGAAGTCCTGGAGATCGTGGAGAGGTACCATTGCAAACTGCACGAACTCTATACTGAATGGAGCAATCGGTTTGCGTCGCATCCCCGACGCGAAGGCACGTCTTCTTGGTTTCTTTATGAATTCTGTGCTGACACAGAGTGTGTCTCAAATAGAATACATGTGCTCTTACCGAGCAGATACGCATCGAATGTACGCTTTCCCTGATTCTTATGGACGGTGGCATACTCATCTTAGTTCATGCACTGGCTATTCAACTCATAGGATCAATGCGTTCAACCGCCTTGTCGTGCTCTTTTATGGTCTGCAGCATGTGGTGGCCGCGAAGAAGGGAGAAGAAGGAGCAGGCGCATCGAGAGATGACAAACTTGTCCGTCAGGTACTTTATTTCTCAACAAATCGTCTNAAAAAAGTTGCTCACTTGAGTCATAGTGCATAGAAGCTGCAAAAGAAGTCATCAAGGGGATGATCTACAAATTGTACCCAACAGGAATGCTTCGATATAGTATGGAGGTGAGAAACGGATATTTGCGGTAAATCTTTCGATGCTTACAGCTTACATATCCTTTTTTTTTAAATTTTTCAAAGGCGCACTTCCTGTTTGCGACCTTTGCTGCGGCACATTTACTCTCTGTAAGCATTTAAATAGCTTCACATGCTGTGCCGACGTTTCTGATGTTCTTTGTCTTTGTGTGATTACTATCAGCTTCTGAGGCCCGAAATGTCCGTTCTATTACACTCTGGAGATTTGGAAGAGATAGACTATCTCGTCCGGGAACTCGTTAAGGTGCTGCGATCTAAAGATGTCTCAGAGGATGTGCATGTGCGGCAAACGCCATTTCTCTACGCACGCTACCTCTCGAAGCAGCTCAGGAAGTTCTCTTCTGTTTTACCGCATTCCCGAGATAGGCTTTCCGACTCGGCTTTTCAGAGTAATGGAGTCTTGTCACACGGCTTCGCTCCTCGGACTGACGCTCAGACGTGGATAAGCCAAGCAAATGTGGCGCAGGACAGTGCATTCCACGGCATAGTGCCGTCTACAGAACTCAACAACCAGGTAATTCAGGATCACAGATGCTCCGAGGAGTTGGTGGCCGATAGTCAATTGTATCAGCTGAGCGAGTTCCCCGTTAACTTCTCCCTCGTCAACTTCTTGCAGACGGTGAACGAGCCGCAGTTTGCGAAGTCGACTCCTCCGCCTGGTGAAGAGGAGAAAACGGCTCAATGGTGGCAACATATGTACCCTGTTAGCAGCCAAGCGGTACCGGATGCCTGTGAATGGCCGATGACAATGAACGATCAAACTCCTCTCCAACCTCCTGCATCCAACAGCCAACGCTTTTAGCCCGGAATACTGACGCAATACGTACGCATATGACTTTACCCTGCCTTTCCGAGCCTTATCTGTGTTATTTGTAATTTCGTCTTCGACACACGTTATATTGGCGGAGTTTTTAAAAGATTAGTACTTATGGGATATTATCAGCTCTCGACTATTTTCAATTTTTTGGATTCGGTGTACTTTCTATGAGCGACGATTACTATACAATACGAGCGGTTGCTAATTTCCGAGGAATACTACTTCGGTTATACTGTATCTGTATCACATGCGTCTTCGAAGAACAAGAGTACCATTATTTGATTCCTTTGTATAACTTTACATGATCTAACGTGTACATCTGGATGCTGCTGATGAAAAGCTCGACTAATAAAAATTAAATAAATAAATAAACTTTTGTGTTTCGACATTTTCTATCGTCGATCCTTTCTTTCTTTTTTGTGCCTTGATCGACAAAAGACAATGTGCATCCAAGAAAGGCAACACGCAGATCGCTGTTAAATCGGAGAGAGGATGAACGAGAATAATAATATTGACCTATTTCTCCATCGTTTATTTCGTTATTTCGTTATTTCGTTATTTCGTTATTTTGTAATTACGAATTGCGGTCGTTCGATGTGACTTTATGTGACGTGACGTGGAGCTCATGCACTGGCAGTGACTCACAGTAAGTAGTAAGTAAGTACTCACGGTGCACGTTGCAAGTGCTCTGCTGCCAGCAGCAGAAGCCGACGGAAAAGAAAATTGCCAGGAATCACACATCACAGGATACAAAAAAGTAATTTCAATGCAGCTCTCCTATAGACTCCCACCACGATGAACCCGCTTCCTGTTTCCCTGCTGCTCCTAGTGCTCGTTGTTCTAAGCGCGCAGCCATCGATAGTGCCAGTGATTCACGCGAGACAGCAGCAGTGCAGGCTTGAATCCCCACAGGCCCTTCTTGCTTCGCCTGACGATCCCTTCCCAAGCGCCGGCCCCTCTGCATCCAATAGTACGACTAACGGGACGAGCCAGAACACAACAGCCCCCGCTGAAGTCCCCTTTGTTTACGGGACAGACAAGATCCGAGGCGTAAACCTGTAGGTCGAATGATTGTCCATGTGTTTTTGGCCCACATGCTTTCTCCCTCCTGAATCGAGTCATTTTAATTCACAGAGGCGGCTGGTTTGTGCTCGAGGTCAGCGAGGTCCGGAGATGGTGCAAGACAGATGTGCTGATTAAGGACGATTGTCTTTCAGCCCTGGATAACTCCGAGCATCTTCAAGAACGCAGGCAACGATGCCATCGTCGACGAGTTCACCCTCGGCACGTTGACGAACTCCACCTACGCGCAAGAGACTCTGCAGCAGCACTGGGACACGTGGATGACTGAAGACGATTTCCAGGCAATCTCGGCGGCAGGGCTGAACCACGTACGGTAAGTAAGTGCGCGGCGTTAATCTGCGAAAAGCAATAATTGTCGATGATCACCGCTTAAACGCGTCAGAATCCCTCTCGGGTACTGGTCCGTCCCGATGAATGACTCTGTATCTGTCTCTCCGTACACACCAGGGGCATGGCCATACTTGCTCCGAGCACTCAACTGGGCAAAAAACAACTCATTGCACGTAATAGTGGACCTTCACGGCGCACCCGGTTCTCAGAACGGGTTTGATAACTCTGGCCAACGGACGAGTAACCCAGTTTGGGCTACCGACGAGGGAAACGTGAACCGCACAATAGAGATCCTGACTTTCGTCGCCGAAAATATTGGCGGCATGATTGACGTTTTAGAGCTGCTTAACGAACCTGCAGGGTTTACGAGCAACCAGTGGGCAAGTGCTATACGCCAGTTCTGGGGAGATGCGTATAGCGCCGTTCGTGATGCTGTAGGGTCACAGATAAAGATTATGATCGGCGATGCTTTCCTTGGTGTTGATAACTGGGAAAACTTTCTGACTTCTCCTTCTGCTCAAGGAGTCATCATGGACAATGTGGGTTGCTTTCTGTAATTCCGAGTCTGCCCTGTCCTTCCGTGTTGTTGACATGACTATAAAAAAAGCACCAATATCAAATATTCAGTGTTCCTGAATTGTCTAGGACAATGGACGAACATATCAATGTATATTCTCTCCCCTTTACTGAACTGAACAATTTTGTGTTGATCCGTGATTTTCACTGCACAAATTAGTTCTCTTGTTCACTCAATTCATCATTGACTGAGTTTGACCAAAATGACTTGTGGACTATAATTGGCGAATGGACCGCAGCATCGACAGACTGTGCCCTGTGGCTGAATGGCAGGGGTATAGGCTCCCGCTGGGATGGAACTTACTTTCCCAGCAGTGGTACACCTGTTCTGGGATCATGCGCTGGGCTCACAGGCAACTCCGCAAACTTCTCAAGCGATTACAAGACATTCCTCCGCAAGTAAGTTTTTTTTTTGTATCTCTGTAAATTCGTCCGAATCGCCTCCAGATTACGAGTGGGGGCCACTCTTACGGCTGCCTTTCTGTCCAAATAGATACTGGGAAGTCCAAGTCGATATCGCGGAGTCAATACAGGGATGGATCTGGTGGACATGGAAGGTGAGCAATTAGCAAGATGAACGTTTGCCCCGTCTATGCACCTGCACCCGCACCCACACACACCGTCTGCGCCCGTATAGTTCGAGGGAGCGCTTTTTTCAGGGTATCTTGGTTGTGGACTCTCTGTTTTACTTACTTACTTTGTTTGTGTGGCACAGGCAGAGAACGCAGATGAATGGAGCTATCAAAAGGGCCTTGGCGGAGGTTGGATACCCCGGGACCCGACCGAGAGGCTATATCCAGGCCTGTGCAACAATACAAGCAGATGAAAACAGCGGAGGAATTTAGCTGTATGATAGCTATAAGCTTTACAAGTAGTGAGTTATACTGCACGTGTAGGATGACACTTGCAGTGTAATTGAGAAACGGGGAACCAGCCCCGGCGGCAGCAGTGCGGTAGGTGCGGTAGAACTCAAGAGCGTCCAGGATTAGGGAATCGGAGCATAAGGCCTGAGANGGGGGGGTTGTGCTCGGAGTTGGGTTTGAGTTGGAGATGGTTTGGAGTTGGCGACAGCACGACGGGCAAGTCCCGACGCGAAGACGGAAGACAAGTTGACGATCGACCCACTAGCCGGGTGCTACCCTGAGAGCTTCAATTCGCGGGAGACGCGTGAGTAAGAGGAGATGTCCGAGGAGCAGCAAGCGAGCTTCAAGTTCCCAGCAAATAGCGGCAGTCATAACATAACCATGACCGGGCTGCCAGCAGTCGGATAGGAGGTTCAGCCACCCAACACCCGACTTCGCCGTTAGCACGTTAAAGATCTATCGCATACATGTACAACGCCCCAAACCCCGAATGATCGGAATAGAGAGGGGGGAGGGGAAAAAATAACAACAAAAACCTTGAAAATTTTCTGGAAGGTTGCTGCACAGGTGCCGTCTCCTTCAACATGTCGGGACGGGTATGGCACTGGGCATTATGCTCGAAACACTCGAGAAACTTGTGTGAGGGGTTTAGCGATTAGAGGCGGTAGTAAACTTTTTTTTTTTCTTGTTCTGGTCCCTGACTCCCTGAGCAAGCGATTGCACGCAAGTCGATTACTGACGAGGGTTCCGGGAATTATATTCTCGACTCCAAGCTGTGAGCTCCGTCGGGAAAACACAAGCGAGATCAGATGTTGACTTGCATAGATCCACGTTGTGTATATTATCAGGCTGTAGCTTTCCTTTAACCAGACCTGGACGAATATGCATAGTTAGTCTAAAGCAACATCCACCGTAAACAATCAGGGTCTCATACACTCGTTTTGATAAGCGATTCATATTCCCAATCTAATCGACGCCAGGCTCGCCGAGTGTTCGCTGTTCAAAAACAATTCACGGTGCAGACAAGCAGATCCAAACGAAAGTGGTGCACACGTTCCAAGAATACAGAATGGGTTTACAGACAGGCCGTATACATCTAACAAAGGGAATTATTGGATCGAATAGAATCACCAGATACACCACTGTCGGCTGCCTGGAAGGAAAACACAAATAGGTATAAGGCAGGAGAGGGGAATCAAAGGGGGNAAAAAAAGCTCAGGAAAGAATACAAGTCAAGTCTCAAGCCGCCATCACGCCCGCTTTGACGGTTGAATCTAGCGATTTCAATAATGACAGATGAAAATACGAAAAGGAAAGGGAAAGACATCCAGGTGAAAGAAGATCGGTCCAAGTAACATAGGGATATCGTTATCGACAGTTGAATAATAAACAATAAGGACCGAAGGAATGGAGACGCTGCAGATTCAATAGAACAGACTTAAATAGACAAAGGGCGCATACGTTATGTGTGTGTTGTTTCTTCATCGTTTCGCAAACACCTTCTTCAATAGACCGAGAACTTTCGGGACATTGAGTTGCACGTACTCAAGGTCCAGAAGATGTTTGTTATCTTTTTGCTATAATTACATTGAAATGGAACCGTCAGCCACCCGCACGAGGTAATTAAATCAATGATGCACACCTTCTCGAGCAAATCATCAATTTTCAGATCCATCTCTAGGATAGCTTTATCACGGCCCTTGTAATGCAGCGCAATAATAAACGTCCCAGGTGTAGGCGAGGTGATGTTGAAATATATATTTGGGCGTCTGCGAAATAGTTTATGAGTGTGAATTTAGGCTCGATTCCCGTGCTGTAACGGACCTATTGTCAGGAACATTACTCTCTACAATGATTCCCTCTTTTTCCAATTGCGCATGAGTGAACCGATAAGGGCCCAGAATTGCTACCTTCGTTGGTTTCTTCTCCTTCCCGCCTACAGTGACGACACCCACCCCCGTGGATGATCCCTTCTCTTTCGTAGCCGTCAAGCGAACGTTCTGCAAGTACGCTTTGTATTGCTCAAGCTGCGCTCGCATATAGTTATTATGGTCGCAAATAGTCTTGAATACGGCCTCGAGCGAGCGCATCTCTAGCATGACCTTCTCCCGCATGTTGCCGAGGTGTACAAGTTCCGCTGCAACTTCTTCCTCCATAAGCGCATATCCGTCCGATCGCTCGACTATGTGCTGCTCCTCGAGTTCGCGCAGCATCTCCTTCACCTTAATACCGCGACGCACGAGTGTTGCGTCTTTCGCAGTCGCGGCCCTCTCGGCAATAGCCGAGAGAGTATACGGACGTTTATCCGCGACCTGTGGCATGGAGCGGATAAGTTGAACAAATATAGACTTCGCTTCCATATAGAGCATATCGCTCGATGACACGCTGTCAAGAAGTGCACTCTGAATGTCTTGTATCGGGGTTTCCCATCGACTGTAAAGCGACAGCTCGATTGTGCGATTCTCCTTGCGAGGAACCTGAGGTGGAGCAGCACCGAGCTCATCGGTCAGAATCCGAAGATGCTGCTTGTCATTGGGGGACTAGAAGATAGTTTTTAGCTAGAATAGCGTGTTTGAACGTGACAACCGCAAACTTACGAGGGTGTCAATATGCTGAAGAAGCAAAGAATGCGTATTGTATAGTTCATTGAGTGTAATGTGAATCATTAAATCCTTCTTTGACAAGGCCATATATTGATCCATCTATAAGAGTGCAATTAGTCTATATTAGTCTTTATCATGTATAAGTACTCACCTCCAGTGTATCGTAAAAATCTCCAACTTCGCATAGATTGTTTAGGAACTGATTGATCCTAGCCTTATTGTTTTCGACGAAGGGATTCAACTGGCTCATGTACGCTTCCTTTGCATATGAAGGTTTGTTTGCCAAATTCTGTAGCATTTTAGCAATCTACAGGGCACGTAACGCATCAGCTTTTGTTTGAATCTACAAGATAGTCACGAGGAACAGACCAAGGTCAACGTTCGCCTTGGATGCTTGGCGGGAACACCCTCAACAAGCATGTATGCTTGAGGAGTGACAATCGCTGGGTTGATAAATCGAAGGAAGAAGAAACCACCAATCAGGGAGCAGATTGCATAGTCCGTAGCTTCAGGGTATTTTCGCTAAGTTTGCCAGAATTTTTGAGTAAAGTACAACAGAGAAAGAAATTCAACCGCATTCACCCTAGTCAGGCTCCTAATCTGCTTACAAATCCAACGAATACCGTACGGAACACTCTCTAGGCTGTCGATAATTGTAAGCAAAAAGCTGTTCGCAATCTCCATAAGCATGGTAAGACGCGGCGCGATGATTGCCTGCACATCCGGATTTGCTGCCGCCGTTTCTGGAGCAACACCACGAGGAAGATTTTCAGGGAGACTTCCTGTCTCCTCTTCAATCTGGTTGATCATCTGCTCATATACCTTGAGCGGGTTTATTTCAAGATTAAGATCTTTGTGCTCGATAAGACTGTTAATACGCTCCGCAAGTACGCTCTTGAGATAGCTTTGGCCCGGACCGCGCCGGGTGTAAGTAGTCATCATTCGACTCACTGGCGTATTCGCGCGCAAAAGGGACCCAAACTCGGTGGCAGTCTCGAATTGGGCACTCAGGACAGACTGGAACATCGTCAACAGCAGATGCTCTTCGCGACTCTCGTATTGGTTTCCGTACAGCGTAAACATAACCGTCTGCAGGAGGGTGTCGATTTCGGAGAGCGAGACAAGTCGGCATAGCGCAGCTATGTGTCGTGGCTCAGACTGGAGTAGGAAGAATAAATTGGAATATTGCTGGATTTTGCGGTCGTCCGGATACTGGCCCTCAGTAGGGTCAACTTCTTCCAAGTGGCGTTCAACTTCATTTTGCTGCATGGATGGCTTCAACAACAAACGACGAGAAGGAGGATAAAGAGAGTAGACATACCTCGTCCAAAGCCATCCGATTCTGAATCAACAAAGCAATGCGAGAGTCAAGGTAACGAACATCGCGTTCGAGAACGAAGTTTCTCTTAGACTGCGCAGAGATGCGCCCCTTCAAATCGCGTAAACGCTTCTGGGCTGGGGAGCAACAGCCGGTAAGGGTCAGTTCAACGGATTCGGAAACGACAGTATATATAACCCACCTCGAGCGAGTTCATCCTGCACCTCCATATCCTGCTCTGCAGCCATACTGAAGAGATGGGTGACACTGTAGCGATTCGTGTTTCTGCTGGTGAGTCGCCTAGCGGACATGGAGCCGGGAGAGGTGGGTTGGTCATAGTAGGAAGACATGGTGTGCGTATGCTCTTCGTGCGACAGACTATGCGAAAGAGGGCTGTCGAAGGAAAGGAACGATCGCGTGCGGGTCACAACTTCCGATAGTGCGAGTGCAAGATTGTTGGGAACAGAGGAGAAAGACAGCCAGCACAGCTGGGAAGATGGTACAAGGAGACAAAGCCGAAGATGCTGGTGGTCGTGAAGAGAATGTGTTCGAGGAGAAGGAGGTTGTAAGCTGAGAATATTGGCAGCGCAGTTGTGGTCAGTTGCCACAGCAAGCGGCAAGCGGATAGCAACAAGGTCGGCTCATCGTTACTCTTGTCACACCATCGCCTTTGTCTTCACTTCAATTCTGTCTGTCTACATTACGACAATGCCACGAAAGTCCACCATCAACGAAGAGCGAGGAATTAGCGTCCTTCGATCAGCGAGACGTTGCTCGGCAAGATAGGTTCTATGGTTTCAGACAATTGTGGTGACAGGCGTCACCGGTCTGCTCTGCTGTGGAATGGAATAGACCTAGATAAATGAGCAATGCCCGTCAAGCTATTGATTCAATCTGTCAGAACGTGAGTTTTGATATAATTCTTTGTAATTCTAAACAGTTGACTGCCGACGTTGTGAATACTCTCTGTCTTGCGGCGGTCAACAACATAGAAATTTCTAGCTGCCCTATGCGAGGTCGATTCCGCACGAATCATACAGCTTCCTGAGNTTTTTTTTGCCTTCCTCGCCTTGGGTCGAATTAGCTCTATGCCCATTTCAGAATCGTGAGCCTTCCGTTGGCATGTCCTGGTGAATGGCTCTCGTATGTGTGCCGCAACTCGCGACGTATTCAGGTGTCATGATACATGTGTCGTACTTTGAGTGATGACAGCATCCATGTACTGATGGGTCCTCGCTTTGGGTGATAAGAAGCCCAGGAATCGAGCTGCAGGGCGCGAGAGCGCGAGAGCGATCACTGGAGTAATACAATAACTACTGTGAAGGCGTAGTATATACTTGATGTTTTGCGAATACTAACAATATTAATTATATCGGAACTTAAATTGTGCGTGTTGAAGTTTACGACTCGTGAGACCGGGAACATCCGAATTTGGATGCGATCACGTGTGTCAAGGGTTTAACGCGCCAAACACGCGCCTTTCAATTTCAAAGCTCTTAACCTCTCTGATCGTGCCGCCAAATGGAACCATCATCTTCAAGAGCATTCATCGAGCGTCTCCGGAGAGAGCGCGATAATTTTTACAAGCAGGTTGCCGAGGAGGAGGATGACCCGCTTTTGCCGTACGAACGCTATGTCAAATGGCTTCTGGAACTAGAGCAGCAGAACGCGCATGCACTCGATCTGGAGCTCATAATTATACTGGAAGAGGCCGTTAGGAAACTTAAAGACGACCCACCGTACAGAGGCGATGCGCGGTACCTTAAGCTTTGGCTCACATATGCAAAGCGCGTAGAGATGCCGGACATCATCTACGTATTTCTGCTCAAAAACGACATTGGAACTATGCATGCGCAGCTTTACGAGGACTATGCAATTTCTCTTGAACAGCAGGATAGGTAAGTCCCATATTTGGTAGTGCGTATTTCCTATGTCCCTCACTGGAGTAGACTGCGTGAAGCGGACGAGGCGTATCGACTCGGTATCTCCCGTAGTACTCGTGCAGTTGAACGACTCAAGAACCGGCATCGCGATTTTCAACAACGCGTTTCGACAAAAAGCACTCTCAAGACCGCTCGTATCTTGCCTCATATCGCACCTGGGGAGGTCGGTGTCCACCATGCTGTCTCAATCACCGAATTCTACTCATCTGCAGTGAAAGAGTTCATCCTCAGGTGCAAGGCTCTATCGAAACCCACTCAGAAACATTGTAGGGAAGCGCACGTCTTCTTCATCCGCGCTGGCAAAATCGGCAGTAGCCAAATCCGAAAGCCCTTTAATTCAAGACTCCGACCCATACGCATATATAAAGGCGGCGAGCCAGACTATGGCGGCACCAGGCAAGAGACCGGAGAAATATTGTTTCGACATGTCACTACTATTTAAGGACGGCAAAGAGTACTGTATCGAGGAAGCGCGTGCCAAGTCTCTAGGGCTGTTTGGAAAGAAGTGGGGCCCTCCGCCTGCATCTGAGCCTGGTCCACATCAGCCACCTACGGCCAAACAAGCTCACGTCGGATTCAATGACGATGTCAATAGGCCCCCAACACGGACAAATCAGCTGCGCATGAATATGAACATGACTGCCTCGCTGGCGAACGAACCGACCGTCACCATTAATACAAAGGAAGCACTGAAGGATGTTTTTGGAATGTACAACTCGCCTGAGAAAAGTGTGAAAATGGCGAACGTCGCCCTTGGGAGCAAGCATGCACCAGTCAGGAAGCTTGAGCTTATTGCGGCACAGCCTCGTAGTACTTTACGAAAGATCACAGAGCTGAACGATGATGAAAACGCGCAAGGACCGACCAAAGGTAGATACTAAAATATTGAAATAAAAATAGGATTGGCTACTAATTTATCCACAGCCTTCCGACCATTTGTGGACGACGAGAACAAAAAGGAAAATGCGATTCCCGCTCCCGCAAAGGTAGATTTGAGTATTACATACTGTGTTATACATTATAACAAAGATTGTGTTCTAGTTCAAACCATTTGTGGATGAAAACGTCGAAGGCAATGCAACGCCAGCTCCTTTGAAGGTAAGTAGAAACTTTCATATACGACATAGTGACTTACCGAAGTCAAAACTAGTTCAAAGCATTTGTAGACGATGAAAACGTCGGAAAACCCTCACGCGTCACCCCAGGACCACGTAAAGGACTAGCTTTGCGAGAAATTCCTACGGTAACCCCCAGTGCTAGTCAAAGGGTCTTCCAAGAGCCAAACGCGCAACTGACAAACAACTCTGAAAATCACATTTCTCAAGAAACGCAGCCTCGAAATGTTTTCAGCAGGGTATTTACACCTCAAAGCCAAGTAGAGAAGTCGAGATCAGCACTACAACCGAAAGATCTGCAGGAGAGGCCAACTGTTTTCCGTGATCCGCAACAACAGAGCAACGGGGTAGGAAATGGCCTGTTTGGATCGAGAGTGTTTAGTCGTCCACCTGAGGTAAAGCCAGGCACAGATACACAATCAAAAGATGTGTTTGCCGTCAACTCAGGTATGACATCGAGCATGAGCTCGCAGCCCCAAAGCGGAAGTCAGAACGAGCCAGTATTCCGCCGCAGCACGTCTGCGCCCCATGGACTCGCGTTCACTCCGATTCCTCGTGAACGCCAACCTTTGACATTTATTCCTCAGCGACCACCTGAACCTGTCGAGCCAGAGCCCGAGATCGAAGAGGAAGTTGATGAACACGATGAAGACTTTGAATCTCCGTCTTTGCTCGATGAGCATGGGGAAGAGCAGGAAGAGCAGGAAGAATATTATGAAGACGAAGATCCGTATACCGCACCGATGGGCGGCAGACTAGGTGCGTTCGAGGTCATGACTCCGATCGCCGAACGAACTTTCGAATGCACGACAAGTACGCGTGTGCTTGGGACACCTGCTGATGGGAGCGGACCCATTCTCGACAGGAGGGTTTTCCATCATGACTTGGACGCGGCAGCTGCAGCAGAAAAGCTGGCTAAAGAGCTGAGAGAA
Organism: Phellinidium pouzarii; assembly: GCA_004802695.1. Lineage (NCBI taxonomy): Eukaryota > Fungi > Basidiomycota > Agaricomycetes > Hymenochaetales > Hymenochaetaceae > Phellinidium > Phellinidium pouzarii. The sequence continues at coordinate 55,071 of SGPK01000073.1, forward strand.
GAAGAGGAACAAGAGAAGGCCAGGGAAATCGGAAATGCCATCGACGTCGAAAGTGAGGGAAGCAGCCTTTCAGAAGAGGAAGAACTGGTAGAGAGGACCGGCACGCTCTCACTCGCAGATGCAATTTCAGTGGCATCTTCTTTTAAACCTGCTAACCCGTGCAACCCCTCCGATCCTCAAATAGTTAATACACTCCTTTCTCTCATTCCTCCTGAGCCAGAGTTCTATGATCTGCGGACCGAAACCTCTGGAAAGTTTGACAGTCTTCAGAGATTTGCGAGCAAGCATAATTCACGACGCAGCAGCGGACGTTCTGCATCAAGAGCAGTTGGGGGCGACGAGACCTTCCCCATGCAATTGCACGATCGTAACTTCATTGTCACTGAGAAGCTTGGTGAAGGAGGGTTCGGTACTGTCTTTAAAGCAAGGGCTGTGGATGCGCAAGTGCAAAATGATGACGAGGACATGGACTCAGATGAGGACAATGATGACGATGACGACGACAACGACGACGCCTTTCTTGCTTTAAAAGTCGTTAAGCCTCGAAATGTCTGGGAATACCACATGCTTAGACGGGCACATAATATGCTCCCTGTACATTGCCGACGATCTATCGTTAGCCCTCACGCCCTATATGCATACAAGGACGAAAGTTTCCTTGTTCTCGACCTCTGCAATCAGGGAACACTTCTGGACGTGGTTAACCGCGCTGTAGAAGCTGGAGTCTCACAGCAAGGCGCTTGTCTCGACGAGCTGCTCGTCTTTTTCTTCACGGTTGAACTCATCAAATTCATTGAGAGCATGCACTCAGTAGGTTTCATCCATGGTGACTTCAAGATTGACAACTGCCTTCTGCGGTTGGAGGAGGTACCAGGCGGAACAAACGCATGGTCGGGAATGTACCAAACGACGGGCGAGGGTGGCTGGAAGTACAAGGGCATAAAGATGATTGACTTCGGGCGCGCGATTGACATGCGCATGTTTCCCAGTGGTCAGCAATTTGTTGCAGATTGGGAAACAGACGTCGGCGATTGTTTCGAGATGCGCGAGAATCGACCATGGACGTATGAGACCGACTATTTCGGTCTTGCGGGCATCGTCTACTGCATGCTTTTTGGCAAGCATTTCGACGCTACAACCGTCATCCCGGTCCCGTCTGCGATCCCCGAGAGATCTAAGATATCGCCTAGTTTCAAGCGATATTGGCAGGTGAATTTGTGGGGGCGGTTGTTCGATATCCTTCTAAACCCTACTCTTGTGAGGCCTGATATGTCGCTTCCCTTAGTCCCTGAGCTTGCTTCATTGAGGGAGGAGATGGAGACCTGGCTGTCAAGCAATTGCAACAGAAGCAGTAACACTTTAAAGGGTCTCTTAAAAAAAAGTAGAACGATCTGTTTTGTCCGGAAGATGATGTTCATGCTAGTGTTCTCTACTCAATTTGGCTAATTGTAGATTCTTTGTCTGATATCTACCTGCTGTTCATTATTGTAATCTGTATATGAATGCATTGGCGTTGTTGACAGCTATTCTCTATCGTGGCGAAGTGTCGCATGTAACCTTGCTGCTTCAGCTTACAATTACACACACAACCATACTTTTTTTCTTGTATGCTCCACTTGCTCCACTTGATCCCACAACAAAAAGCTATCCACAACATAACTACACGGGGGGAATCGATTGCAGTGAGCAAAGCAAAGCATCCCGAAGACGGGGTCGACAGCAGACCACAGCCTATCAAACACAAAAACTAATACGCTACTCCGCTCTCGTGCGAAGACTAGCGCACTAAAGTACGCCTGCCTTGCTAACGCTCTGCCATCACGCGTGGCCACCCATGGGGATGGGTGGGGGCGGGCCTCCCTCATACGGATGAGGGGGTCCGTTCGGGCCCGGCGGAGGCATCATCATCGGGTAGGGCATGGCGTGTTGCACTGTACTCATTGTGAACATCTTCGCATCGTACGCATCAAAGGGCATCATCATACGTTGTGGGCTTTGATGGTAGTACGGGTGGGCGTGAGCAGGAATAGGTGTGGGCGGCATCGACGGGCGCCCACCACTGTTCGGAGGAGGCGGGTAGGCCCCCGGCGGAGGCGGACCAGTCATATATTGCTGCGGGGCTATGTAGAATAATATTGTCAGTGTGCCGCATAAAGGGAGTTGGATGTTACTTACGAGGCATTTGACCCATAGGCGGAGGGGCATACATTGCTGTAAGGATAGTTGAGCATAATTCTCAGCAGAATTTAAGTGGTTTCAACGTACGCTGTCCATTGGGAGGCGGCATATTCGGTGGATATGGCATATGTTGCATATATGGTGCAGGTACAAAGCCGGGTGGGACGCCTGGCATTCCAGCCATCATAGGCTGAGGATGCTGTCGCTCAAAGGTCAAAATACGCAGGAATTAGACAACGAAAACCCGTACTTGTCCAGCATAGAACGGCGCATAAGTATAAACAGCATAACCACGCGTCGCTGCAGCAGCAGCAGCTGCTGCTGCTGCCTGTGCTTGTGCTGCCGCATCTTCGTCATAGGAGGGAGGTGGGGGTGCCGGCGGGCCGTGGGGTGCCATGTGCGGAGATGCTTGTGGAGGAGGTGCCGACACCGTGGGTGGCGGCGGGAACATCTGCATATACCGCTTGCCATTGTACGGCCAGTTAGAACCTTATTAGTAACAAAAATAAATAAACGGCGTGAACACGTAAGACGGTCGGTCAGCTCGCACCAATAGTTTTGGCTTCGTGGACTTTCGCAAGTTTGAAGGGGTTGAAGTCATCCTTGACATTGACAGGAGGTCCCTTTTTGATGATCTGTGAGCCAAAGAATGGGTTAGGAGTAGGGGGAGTGTTCGAAACCTATGTAATAGACAATCAGCCAGAATACTTCATTGAAGTGTATCATAAAAGTAACTACGCTTTCAGATTCTGCCTTGGGTTTCGGAGACACTGTAGTCGTCTGGGGACTTGAAGAGCCAGTCTGAACCCACCAACAATTTTAATAAGAAAATATTTATCAAAGAATGCTTGACCCACGGGCGTGAAAGCTGCAGCCTTCGGATTCGGTCTGAACGAGGAGGCATTTACGTTTAGCCGCTGCTGGGAAGTTGGACTCAAAGGCTGAGTCGATGTTCCGGCTGGAGGCGACCTCCCATCAGCTGACGACTGCTTCTTTCCGCGGAATGGCGGAATAGTCTGGATGACCATACCCAATTTCGGCATCGTCTTTGACGTTTCCATTTTCCCGTTAGCGCCATTTGTTTTAACGGATGTGCCCGATCCACCTCCACCACTCAGTATTGCTTGAGAGCTCTTGCTTGAAGGTATGCGCTCGAGGGACTTCAGCACTGACACGGGCGGGCCGGACGGTTTGCGAGCAGGATCAATAGGTTTGGGCGTGGGTACACCTGAAGAGGGCTTTGCCTGTACAGTTGCCGTGTTGACAATAGAAGCGGAAACGCCAATTGAGCGCGCCTTCGATGACTGCGCATCTTGTGTGGACCTTTCGCGGATCTGGCGCTGCTTGTCCTCGTCTTTGGCAAGAATAGAAACAAGGTCTTCGGGAATCGGTTTGTTCAGCTATAATATAAAAAAGCACAAATCTCAATAAAATTTACGCATCAAATGGTGACAATCAAGAAGAATGTACCTTGAAGCTCTGACTGAACTTGACGAGTTCTGCAACGCGCTTATCCATCTCGTTTTTCACGAGTGCCTGTTTCTTCTGAGTTAAGCGCTGTCTTTCATTCGTAACGAAGTCACGGAACGCAGGCAGAGCATCGGCAGGCTGCTGCTGCACCATGAAAATAAATAAAGGGGAAACGAGAAATTTTTAAACATACACACCTTGGCTCCAAGCTCTCCTGATGGCCGCGGTATAGTCTTCTCTGTCCCATCGGGTGCATTGATAGAAACCTTCGGCAATGGTGTATCAGACTTGTCTTTGCCAATTTCCTTGACAGTAGGCGGGGGTGACGTAGCGACGTTGGAATTGGAACGACGAGCGCCAGGAGGGACATATGCATTTGTACCACGTACTACGGCGCCGTATCTTAGTAAAATATGAGCCTGCATTATTACACCTAACAGAAGAACGGCATACTTGTCTTCCTCATTGATACCACTATCATCAACCTCTAAACCGCGTTCTTCCGCTATGTGAGAGTTATTGGTCACGCTCTAAAAAGAGAGGAAAAATAGAAAGAGCGCAGAGCGGGAGGTCGTCAAGTTCGTCGTCCGAGTGATCAATTTCAATCCTGACGCACCCCATTTATTTCTGCAGCAATCTGCTCTGCACGACGCTCCCGTTCTTTGAAATCTTTCGCAGAACGGTCAAGTCGCGTGGTATACTCGTCCTCATCGAAGTGCGTGCGCACGCCGAAGAGGCGCTCATTTGCCGCAAACTGATCCCACTGGCCTGGAGGGGCCGTCGAGCCGGGGCCGAACGTAAGATCATCACCACGTGTAAGTTCAAACGCGCCAGCACCAGCGGCACCAGACGTTGAGTCTGACGCGTCCGGTTGCCATGCCTGTAGTTCACGCTCGCGCTTTAGAGCCGCAGTGCGAGAAATCTCAGTATCAGTGCGGAATGCTGGAATAAAATTAAATACATGTCAGCAAGGCGGGCCTCTTAAAGTGGAGTTAGACAGGATTGTATGGAATCCGGCCTGCAACTGAAGCGAGAGACATCCCACGCCCTCATTAGCACTACTTCTTGCTATTCTACTCCATCTGGCCCACTATCGGGAATCCGTCCATGAGTCGATAAGCCCAACCGACGCCCGTATCAAACCCCCCCGTCAAGTAAACCAGACTCTACTCATTGCATCTCATAACACAATTTCGGCCCCTGGCGGGAAAGNAAAAAAAGAAAAACTGAAGATCAAAGTACTTACAATCATTGACCTTGGTCATTGTACCTGACCCTGCGTAACCAGGCGAGAAAGATATCACATTCGAAGCAGGAATTTTAATTGTGTCTTTGGGAGGTGCATTTGGCGTAGAAAGATCCTTGGCGNTTTTTAAGCGTGAGACCTGAAACAGATACGCAGTCGTCGCATTGCATACGAGAAAGCGATGCAGGTAGAAAATAGTCGAGTGGCAGATACGCATAGGAACACGGTCACATCAGGAATTGGTTACACTAAGCAGAGGATGCAGCTAAGCGGTGAACGTACTCGCATCGTCAGAAGCAGAAGGAGAGACGAGGGTGAGTATGCCTTCGTAACGAGTGTTTGTACGCAGCGAGACCGTGATAGTTTGGTTCTTTAACGGTAAAAAAAAGGGTAAATTAAGTCAATTCCGAATTAATCGCCACAACCAAGAAAGCAATATTTGGTCAAGGAAGGTAGAAACAGATAAAAGGAAGAGAGACTGACTATGCTTCCTGCTAAACCTGCTAATAGCTGTTGTTTGTCCTCCGCTGACCCCCAAGCGTTTGGAGGAGTCTTGCCATTGGCGATAGCCTGTGCATTGAGAGGTGGGAATCCGTTTACAGCACCGCGTGCAGCGGGCGGGGTTGCATTGAATGCAGGTGCAGGAGACGGGGACGCGCGATTGGACCAAGCAGGTCCTCGACTGCGTTTGCGATATTGTAATTAAGAGAACAACGCGAAGTCGGTCGAATGCGGGGCTAAACTCACCGCGCCGACGCCGGACTGCCCTGGCTGGCATCAGGCCCCTTCTTGAGGGGAGGTCCCTTGGGAGAACGAACGGAAGCCATTTGTCAAGTCAACTTGACGAGCGAACGACTAGCGTGGACGGAGAAAAGAAATGAGAAGAATAAGCAGAAAATGAGAAGCTGAAACTGAAAAGCAGGTCGCGTCAGCAAGAGAGCACAGATAGGGTGCAATGAGCTCGCCGGCGAGTCGGGCGTCGAGACTCGAGGGCGGGGGAAGAGGGAAGCTGAAGTGAGAACAGAAATAGTCTGGCCGAGCTCGTGACGGAGACGAGCGTTCGCGAAGCGTGAGAAGACGTGTATCGGACTTTGCTGAACCTTGCTCGCTGTCAACTGCGGCGGCAAAGGCGGCGACGGCGGCGAGGCGTGGGCGACGTTGGCAGCGTTGAACGAGGGTACACTTGAACTGGAGGCCTTGATGCGAACTCATTTAGCCACAAACATGTACAAGCAACCCTCTGATACCGCTGACCGCTGACCGCTGATTGTCAGTGACAGCTTGTTCTCTTACTCGCATATCTATCTGCCTAACGCCTACATGTACATGTGTCTGTAACACAGCGGACACCGCATAGTTGACCCAAGACCACACCAACTAGAAACAAGCATGCACTTGCACAGGAAGACAGCCTGCGGTATCAGGGGGCGTCTGTGCAACCGTACGCGTCTGGGTTTGGGTTTGGGTCCGTCGTCGTGAAGTGTACATGTCGAAGCTGGCACAACGCCTCGCTGCTCTCGAGTCTCGAGGTCGAGCTTCTCTCTTCTCCCGCCCCAACAGCTCGCTTCAGCCTGTTTCGAAGTTGTCGCACCTCCCTGTGTCCCGTTTGCCTTTGGGTTCAAGCGTAGTGCCACGGCGACGGCGATCCGGTACAAGGCAGTGTGAAGCCACTCGTCTCGTCCCGTTTTGTCTAGAAATGCAGACAACACGCAATCATCCTGCGCATGTATGTGCAGCGCTTCGTGCACTTCACGAAAGTCATCTTCCAGAAGGGTTGCGAGTATTTCCGAGTCTTCTTCAAATTCGGCCGCGTACTGCAGCTGAAGCTGTGTAATGGAATGACACAGACTTTGAGAAACGCTAAATGCTACAAGTTAATCTCAGTTTTATGAATTTACAGCACAAATACCAACTTACACGTATAGTTGAGAGCGACACGTTCCAGAACTAATGCGGTGCGGTAACGCTTTGAAGAATGTCAGATGATCAATATAAGTTGGATTGTTGCAAAAGGAAAAATGGATCCTTCAAAGTGTCTCTCGAATAGTATGTTCAAATAGTATGTCCTTCCGTGTATGAATATGGAGCAGAGCAATTTGACGACGACAAGAAAAAAAAAATAGGCTTGACGTCGACGTTCATGGAACGTGTACGGACAGAAAGTGCAACTCGAAAAGGCGTCCGAGTCCACCTAATGATGGAATCCTTTTCAACATATCAGATATCTGAGATTCAGCCGTTCTCCACGGTAGATAAGGTGGACTTCCCCACGAACAATCTTGGAAATTAAGTCACAAGCAGGCTTTTCTGAATCAATTTATCATCGCACATTTTTGTAAGTAAGAATGTGGGTGGTCGAAGAGTATGTTCTGAGATGCCTAAACAGTGTGCGCAGAGATCAACAAATTTGATTTTTAATGTGACTCGAAGAATGTAACTCAAATGTCGTGGAGATCACTGTTAACCACAGCACGGAAGCAAGAAGTGCGCGCGGCATATACTAAAGCATCATGTTAACCACAAGCTTTCATGAAAACAGATTTCCAATCAATTTGACAGGTGTGCAGAATGGCCAGACACTTGCACAAACTAGCCCGTAAGCTGAGTATAGATAGAGATATNAAAAAAAGTAGTTTTCGTTTAGTAGTTTCCCAAGGTTAAAAGGGACATGACACTCACATTCAGAGCGTTCAGAAACCAGGGAATAAACATTTCAGAGCCATCTTATTTTCACGGATGAGATTCACAAAGTGGGCTTGCATCACTAACAGATAACCTACCGATCACTGTCCGCACCCTAATAGCCGTTACAATTCAATTGCAAAGAACTACAACATGCCGATACCTGGCGACATCAAAAAAAAAAAGGGTAGAAGAGAAGTGACGAGTTGTACGGGTATATACGTCAGACCCACCAGAATGATGGCGAAGTTCTGACGAGCAGAAGTGTTTGTCCGGGAGAGAATTAGGGAACTTGAACCAATCAACAATTGCAGGAGTATGTTGAAGGAAGCAGTTGCTTGGGAAATTCATCCCGCGCGTGGCGCAGAGAAATGCCACTTTGTGGTCCGCATACATCGCAATTCCACTTGTGCAACCGCGTTCGAAGCCCGGTCTGCAGTAGTGGGCGCCCTTTCAAGGGCCATGTGGGACAAGACACCAATAAGAACGAGGGTACTCTAAAGCGTTCTGCGCTGGGGACGCACCTCTGGCCGTAGCGATGTTGTCCTCCGCGTCCGTCGGTCGCAGGTCGCAGAGGGCCAGTATTCCGATGCGTCGCACCAACGCTGGGTCCCGTGCATAGATCACTGGCAGACAGTACTCCAAGACAGGTCGATCCAGCAATTATCGCCCCGGACATTAGTGTAAAAGGCGAGCGCTGACTTCAGCTGAGGATGTTATCGGAAGACAGACCGACAGATACGCGAAAACAAAGACAGCAGGCAAAGGGGAGGTGCTTGAGGTGCTTGTGTGTCGTCGAAAAAGCCGAATTTTGAAATTGCAGCACAATATTGATATTTAAATGTTAAAACAGCCAGCGAGGTTGAGCTGAGCTAAAGAAGAAAATGATTGGCGTGCCGATCGTGCGAAAGAACTGGGCATGACTCTCCCTCAGGCTGCTACTTCATGTTCGACAGCAAGTGTCCTCAAGAAAATAATTGTGCTCCCCTAGATCTGACGCCCTAGGTACATATCTTCATCTGAGGTTGCTCTTAGCTCTCAATGGCCGCTTGACTGCACCCGGCGTTCTACATTAATGCTATGTCGACTGTGTTAGAAGCTGCTCTACTTTGCGTAAACTGCACGCTGCCCTTTCGACATAGGACCTTCTTCTCCGCCAAACTCGGTCCCTAGAAATATCTCGGATACATACTAAGGCCTGGATGTCTCATGCACCCTTGTCCCTGGCTGTACAAGCGACTCAATCGCAGGGCTTCTTCTGTATTACCTCTCAGATCTATATCTCGTCCAGAATGCGCTGGGGCCATGGTGTCTCCTCTTCTGAGCTCGGCGCTGCGGCTTAATCCCGCGACGGAAACGCATGATGAAAACCAGAAAGTTCAATCGGGTGCAAAACTGCATGCTATAAAGCCCAAATCAACGGCACTCTCAGTGACCTACATCCCTCCGAGCCCTCACCCCCGCCTTCAGACATCTCTTCGGGCCTTCCCTCCTCATACAGGTCGCCCTCGATGTACTCAGATCGCCCCAAGTTCATTCATATTGAGGATGTCGTGCACCGCCCAGTGATCTTCCAGTCTTGGGAGCGGCTGCGTCATGCACAAGCCCACTGGTTTGTGGAGTGTGTAGCTGAGTTTGTGAGCATCGTACTAGGCTTGAGGATTAAAGGAAGACATTACTAAACAAAATTCGTGGCCACGTAAAGATGGGTGTGNTTTTTTTATACGTACGCTGGTCAGCAACTATCTCTCTTCCCATCTTCTGCAAAGCCTTACTCAAAATTTCTTTTATCTGGATCACATAGGAGCTGGCTCAACGGCGTCAATGGTCATTGGAAACCTCACTGGCAATCCGTCATTTGGATGTGAGTCTTCTGAGAAGGGCACTTTCATTCTTGTCATATTCAATATCTGACTTTTCCCCCCAGCTCTTTTCCAAATTGGTTTTGCATACGCAATAGGCATCGTGCTCGCAATAACTATATGCTCCTCGACCTCCGGCGGCCACTTCAACCCATGCATTACTCTCTGCCATGCCATTCTCAGGGACTTCCCCTGGAAGAAGGTGCCGAGGTTCGTGTTCTTCTTGATCTGCACTCATTGCTATGCTTTTCTGACCTTCGATCAATTTACTCCCGTAGATATATCATCGCGCAGATTCTCGGCGCTTACGTCGCGTGTCTCTTTACTTATTTGCAATGGAAGGGTAACATCCTCGTAAGTACTCGAAATGTTCCGCATTTGGCTGCTCAGATAATTGATTATCTATTAAAATATGCAGTCTGTGGAAGCGACGCTGGCAGCCGCTGGAACGCTGGACTCCATCAACTTTACCGCAGCTGGACCCGCGGGTATCCTCGCGCTGTACGCTGCACCAGGCTCGAACCTAGGCTACATCTTCGCCAATGAATTCTTCGTCGTAAGTCTCCCCACTCCCCTCTCTCTTCCTAACCCCCGCACGAAATATACAAACCCGCCGCCCCCCTCTCTCAGGATTTCTTCGTCGGCATCACGATCTGGGCATGCCTCGACCCGTCCAACTTCTTCTGCCCACCCGCGGCGGCGCCGTACACCATCGGCCTCGCATACGCCACCGTAATCTGGGGCTACGCGCCCGTGGGGCTCGCGGCGAACTCCGCACGCGACATCGGCGGGCGGCTCGCGGCGCTGACAATCTACGGCTCCCCTGCAGCCGGCGGACGCTACGCTGCGATTGCCGCGCTGGCGAACATNCCCCGCGACGCTGATCGCGGCGTCCTTCTACGAGATCTTCTTCACGGATTCCTGCCGGGGTACGAGAGGCCTACTTCCTTTCTCTCCTCTGCACAAGTGCTCACCTACTTGTCTTGTAGTTCTCCCTCCCGCACAGAGAGACTTTTTGTATGGACACAAGGCGCATACCGAACATAGAGAAACCTGCCGCGGAATTCGCCGCCTCTCTGAATCAAGCTACGCTCCGTCTCATGGACACGAGAAGGACGAGATAGTAATACAGGACTGCTAAAACACATCTAAATAGGTGTATCGGGGAAATTTTCTAACCCTTGGGTCTTGTTATAGTAACTGTATCTTCCTTGACGGGTTTGTAGAAATACGACTGTGACTGATTTCATATGATTTTAACGATACAATTTCAATTTTCTTTACGACACNTTTTTCTATACGCACGTTGGAACGAGAGGACCAGCTAACGAAACAAATTCTTGATAACTTCCTACAAATTTCCCTTTTTCATCGTCCTTACCTTTACAATTCTGCGTAAAAAAAAGGTCAGTAAGACGGCACTTTCGAAGGACTTCGGAACACCGTCCGGATGCAAACGACTTACGTTTTTCCGGTATTCCCGCCGCTGTACAACATGGACAGCGCGTCGGTCGCGTGATCGAGGCCCTCGACGACGGTGAACTTGCGCTTGATTTTACCTTCTGCCAGCCAGGCAGCCATCTCAGCCCCCGCAGCGGGCCACTGGTCTACATAGTCCAGACTGAAACACAAGAAGGGAATGACTGAATNAAAAAAATGTACCTAGGGATCACGATAGGAAAAGACATACACAATGAAACCCTGTATTTTAGCGCGCGTGGCTATGAGTAGCTGGTAATTCCTAAGACCTGAAGGTTTCGATTTGTCTGAATGAAAGAATTAATCATCATGTTTCGCTCAGAGTAGCAATCAGCAGGCCGCACTGTAGTCGGAGATAGCACCTAAGATTACCGGGAAGTAAGTCTCATCATTGTATCATCAAATTGAACGGTGGAGCCTGATTCTCTTCTCACCGCTAAGCAAAATCCGAGCATCCTTGTTCATCCGCGTGAGCGCAAAGTCCAGGATCTCGCCACCGACGTTGTCGAAGAAAACATCGAAGAAGCCGACATGCTTGCGGAAGTCGTCGTGGAACGTCGCGGACTTGTAGTTGAGAGCCGCATCAACGCCGAGCTCGTCCTTGAGCCAGCTGCATTTGTCGTCTGAGCCTGCGATGCCGATGACGCGCGCGCCTCTGATCTTGCCGAGCTGGCATGCGACCGAGCCAACTGCGCCAGCGGCACCCGATACGACGAGCGTCTCGCCGGCCTTGATCTTACCGACGTCATAGAGGCCCTGCAAATATTGTGCGATTAGTGAGAGGCGGCGGGTAGCGTGGACGAACAGAGCGCACGAAGTAGGCAGTCATTCCTGAGAATAAGTGACGTGAATCTCTCTGATACAATATATTCTGAATGGTGAATCTAAAATTAGATTATACCTGAGGAACCAAGGACACCCAGGAGATCCAAGAGTTCTGCTTTCGGAGGAACACTGCACAATACAATATGGTTTGTATATCGTCCGTAAGAGTAGGGCAGGGAGGGCCGCAACACACTCGACTTTTGATACTTGTTTCGTCTTGATGATCTCGTCATCCAGAAGCACATACTCCGTCCACCCTATATGCGCATCAGTGTTGGCCGGGTCTTTCGCCGAGCTGCTTTGAAAAAGTAAATTATCTCACCAAGATAACCCTTCACGACATCGCCAACATTGAATGCAGAGTCCTTGCCGGCCTCGACGATTCTGCCCAGGACAGCTGAGCGCATGACCTCACCAATCTGCACTGCTCGCCGGACAAAGCGAGTCGGCGAACGTATCAGCCAAGAACACGTAGACTGCGCACCTGGAGGGACGTAGCTGCGCTGATCGTTCAGCCAACCTCGCATTGCGGGCTCCATGGAGAGGTAGTCGACCTGCACGACAGCCTGGTTGTCGTTCGGAGAGACATAAGGAACGGTTTTCTTCTCGAAAGTCGAGGGGAGGATGTACTCTGTTGGGCGCTCAGCAAGGACAATCTGGGTGAAAGTTGATGGTGCCATGTCTTACGGTAATATTAATGGCTGGGGCATGTGGGGGTTTATATATAGGGAAAAGACAAGAGACATGCCAGTGGGAGGCCCTTCGGCTTCGGCTTCGGCTTCGGCTACGGCCGTCGATCCTCGGTTGGCCACTCGCTGGATTAATATTGCCGCGGAAGTACTTGCAAATAAAATAAAATAAAATAAAATAAAATAAAATNAAAAAAACAAGTAAAATGTCAGCTCATGCTAGTGATGAATACCTCAGACTTCCGAGCTTGACTTGGGAAGCTGAGCTTCAGCAAATATTAATATTTACTTACGAATTGAAAGCGTGGGAGTAAAATTGATGCAAATAAACAAAACATGTGATTGTAGAGACAATATTAATATCACGTCCTATTATTCTCTCTTGCCAGCTGCCAGCGTGCAACGTTGCGTGCAACTCTCATCCTGTACCGACAGCGAGAGACATTCTGATTAAACTTTCTCGCTTTTCAATGTCAATGTCAAGCTCAACCCAAGCCCGATCTCCGCCATCACGTCCTCGGGCTCGCTCCTTTGCCCATCTGTCACGGCACACCCTCAAGCAGCTCAAATTCGTCCTTCCGGGCGGCTTCGTGACCTATGTTCTCGGGACCCTTGCGCGCTTCTGGCAGCTCGTTGAAGAGGAGAGCGGCTGGGCTCGGTGCGTACTGGTGATCTCTCTTAGGGGCTGGGGCTGACACGAACTGAACCGATCTCGGTATCATTTTATGTAGACTATACGCTCGAATGTCACTGGCATGTGGGCTGATGACCGTTGTCCTCTTTCTCTATATTCTGCTTGTGCCATGGCTGCGGGGTGCACAGCCAAATGTGCGTGATAATATCCTTGCAGTTCATCTCAAAGAGATTCTCCATTTCCCCAATGATGCCATGCTCGCCGTTTTTTAAAAAAAAAACAATTCTTCGAAACAAGATGTACAGAGCTGACTGATCGAGTTTTTCATCGTCTGATCCCCCCTCAGTATTCTCAATGGCGACAAACAGGTGAACTATCTTTCATCGTTCCCGTGAGTATCTGCATCCTTATTTACAACACTTCTTATGGGTACTTTCGTGGTTCATTATCTAAACTCATGACCTTTCACTTTGCTCCTTACGTTTCTCTTTTTAGGTTCTGACGGGTTTGATGGTCTTTGGCTGGCCTCTGCTCTCATACACGCTCAGTCATTGGACAGATCTGGGCTTTCTCAAGGGTGTAATAGCATGTGCGTTCCTCTCCCCTTCCACATAATGCCGCTCACTCGGATCTCACACGCTGATTCATGCGATATACATCTCCTTCTTCCGTTCATCCCATGCTTCTCCCGCCAATTATGAACTTGCACAACTACGCACCAAATGCAACGATGAAAACGTCAAAACGCTCACAGCCTCAGCTCTCTACGCGCTCATATTCGGACTTCTAGGACTCGTTCCCTCCCCTATAGCGAGGCGGCGCTAAGTTGTGTATGAAGGTATAATTACGACCAACAGGCGGTGTGAGCGGTGAGCAGTATACTTTCAGTCTGACCTTCTCTTGCACTGTGACACGTCTAATCTATGAATCTACGCTTTCTGGCATATGCAGAACCCTGTTATTTACCCGCTAGCCCTTCCTATTTCCCATGCTAAATGTATACCAGAGTCGTAAATTAGTCAGAAAGTCCATGACCAACTTCTTTTCTTTTCTCTTCTTCTTTTTCGTGGAATATACCTACTTAATGGTTAATATATTGCATAACGTGTGCGTACAATCATCAACAAAAGATTTCCGTAAAATTGAAGTTTCGCGATTGAACATTGCAGTGGTTGTACACGCATAATATACAATGCGGATGATTTTTTAAGCCCTAGATGAAAAGAGATGTACGTGGAAATAAGATAAAAACCCAAGATCGAGCTCGGAGCGCTCGTGCTACCAGTTCTGAGGCGGCCAGTCTGGCAGACTTTGCAGCGCGGCGTTCAGGGACTCGCGCACACGATTTTTGCTTGCGAAGTCACTTGATTGGCGGTAGCCCTGCAGCACCTCTTGCATCTGAATAGACGATGCGGTGATGGAGTCTAGGTAGATATTACAACAACAGCCGTATACACCATTAGCTCTTCAATAAAAATAGATGAGAGATCGATGGCTGCTTACCGACATTGTGTCCCGCCTCTTTCTGAAGCTGCATGTAAAAGATCAGGGACAAGGGATCTCGCGCAACGACTGCATACATCATATGGAACTCACGTTCTGCAGCTGCTGGCCCTCGACGGGGCCGAGGTAGTACCCACCCTGCCGCAGGCGCTGGTCGACCTGGTCGCGGTGCGCCTCCCACGCAGCGCGCAGCGCATCGAACGCGTTCAGCGCCTGCCTCCAGCTCATGCTGTCCCACTCCTCGAGCTCGCGCTTGTGCGCCCTGATGTACTCGCGCGGGTGCGGGCTGGCGCCCGAGCTGCCGGGAGCGTTGGACCCTGCGTATGAAGGCAGGCGGCGGGACTGCGCATTCGACAAGCAGCATATTTGTCAGTCAGTTAGACACGAATGCTGCAAATGCCAGATGAAGTAGAATGGCACTCACTTGAGGGTTTAGAGGGTCGAATTCGGACACGCTGGGCGGCGCCTGCGCAGTGTAGCTAGGTTGCTGCTGGCCCGGCGTATAACCCTGGTATTCGTACTGTGGCGAGGTGTATCCACCGTACCCTTGCTGCTGAGGGTACTGGCACCACCGAAGCCGCCCTGGTACGGCAGACCCGTCTGCT